>JAQQSW010011813.1:0-12671 GCA_028646575.1 Pseudocheirus occidentalis | reverse complement strand
CTCTCGCTCTCTCTCTCTTTCTCTCTTTCCCTCTTTCTCTTTCTCTTTCTCCTTCTCCCTCTTTCTCTCTCCCCACAGGAGGTCTCCAGCTGCTACCCAGCCTCCTGTCTCCAGAGTTAATCTCCAAGGTAGGGTGCACTACTCAGACTTGGTGGAGAGTTTTGTAAATGTGGTCCCTTTGTTCAGAATCTGTGTAAATGCAAAACTTTTGTCTGAGAACCTGAATTTGTCACCCAAAATATGCCCCCTGTGGATCGTTTCCAAAGGTAAAAGGTGTTTGCTCTTTTTTTTCTGTGTAAAATCAAGTCCAAGGAGTTGTAGGAGGGCTTGCCAGTCGGCATGTGCTGACCTGTCAGAAATGGATGGATTTGCAGTAAGAATTCTCAGAACAAGGGGGTGAGGCACAGCTGCATTTGTCTCAGACTCTGAACTCATCTGGCTGGGCCCGAGTGAACTCTCAGAGGGTTAACAGCAAAAGCCTGACTGCAGAGATCGCCCTGTGGGGTGGGATCTGGCCTGTAGGGTCCCAGCTCCCTGGGCAATGCCCTATCTGTTAGCTCCCTTTTGCCCGGCTCCAGCCCATGGACTGTCCGCTACCACCCAGCTCCACCTCCTCCCCAGGTGTGAAGTCAAAGCTTCTCTCTGGGTGATGGGTGATGCCTCCTGGAAAGGGTCCAGTTTGTCTACAAAGGTATCTCCACCTTGGAGGGTCTTCTCAAAGTAAAATGGATCGGGTTGGATGTGAGCTCTTGGGAAGCAGGGCCTTTCACAGTTGCATTATCTGGTACCTAACACAACACTCCACATATAGTAGGTGCTACATGATGAGCAGATTGCAGTTGGTACCATTGGAAGGTCTATAGATCTACCGGAGCATTAAAAAGCAAACACAGCACACTGGGCCGTCACTGGGGTTTGTTTGTTGGATTGTTTGGTGTCTTCTATTGGCTGGTGGTTTTGGTCCCAAATCCCAAGACTGTCGTCTTCTGTAGAATTCATGAATCTGAGAGGGTGCAGAGGAGAGATTATAGGCTCGTGGATTTTGAGCAAGAAGTAGCCTCATTTTACAGATGAGGACTCTGACCCCCAGGAAGGCGTAACAACAACAACAATAACAGCATTTATATGGTGCTTTAGAATTTGCAAAGCACTTTACAAATGTCATCTCATTTGAGCCTTATAGCAACCCAGGGAGGTAATTTAAAAAAAAAACAACCAGAAATAAAAAGTACAACTTATTTTTTTTTTAAAATTCCCAAAGCCGCGTCCTCCAGGAGAGAGTCTTGTGGGACGATAATGAGGAAATGTGCCAGAGAAGACAGGGAGGACGGAGGGAACAGGGTGACTGGCGATGCTTGGGCTGGGCGTGAGGAAGCCGTGTTATGCTGCCCATAAATACTGTCACCAAAGGGGAAGCTGATCAAAAGTGTGACGCTCTAGGCACGAGGCAAGAGCAAAGTCAACTGATGAACAAACTGTATCCTCTAAAATCTTATTTAATATTTTTTTAGTTTACAGAAATTTATTTTACCCGCCTCCTCCACCGTTGAAAAGAAAAAAACAGAAGCCTTGTAATACTTGTGCTCATGCAGAGAATATTCCCACATTGACCAAGTCCAAAGATATTTATCTCATTCTATATCTTGAATCCCTCTTTCAGGAGGTGAGCAGTAGGGTTCACCATCCATCCCCTAGAATGATTCTACATGGCTAGTCGCTGCATTTCTCAGTGTTCTTAGGCGGTCATGACTTTCTTTGATTACTAACCGCTGAGTATCTAGAAATCTTTGAGGAAGGCCCTCTGTACTTTGAGCCAAGCCTCTGTGGAGAACTTATGAGAAGAGCACATGAGCACGAATCAAAAATGGATGGGTTAAAATGTGTAACATTGGGGAGAGTGGATATATCAGAGAGATCAGAGATGAATTTGTAGCTGTACCAGAAATTGTGCTGTGCAGTGGGGTTAGCAAATGGCAATGAAAAGAAATAGATCCTGCCCCTAAGAGACTGGTAGTGAGATAAAGTTTTGCCCAACTTTTAATAGCTCCAAAAAAATGATAGCATGTCTGTGTGTGTGTTTGTGTGTGTGTGTGTGTGCAAGCACATGTGTGTGTAATAAGAGAGGGAGGGAAGGCATAAGAGAAAGACAGACTAACACAGAGACAGAAAGGACAGAGACAACGGGATGGAGAGAAGGAGAAAGAGAGAGGGGAAGATAGGAGACAGAAGAGGAAAAGAGAGAGAAGGAGAGAAGAGAGACAGAGAAAGGGGGTGGAAAAGAGGAGTGGGAGAGAGAGAGGATGGAGGGAGGGAGAGAAAGAGGATTACCTATTGAGCCATCTGATATAAAATCAAAGGAACTGAAAACTTCTTTATCTGAACACTTCAAAAGCCTAGGGGTGTTCAAAGCATTATTTTCTCAAGAGGCTTCTTCCAGAGGATCTCTAGAGAGTGTTTTCTGAAAATAACCAGTGCAAAAGCCTTAAAGATCACAGAAAAGGGTATGGAAACCACTGGCATGTCATGATGCTGGCGGGGCAGCGAGACGTTGGCACTCTGCTTTCGAGTCGTTGGATTCGTCAAAGTGCTTCTGACGTCAATTAGACAATCTCAGCTATGTTTTCATGGTTTTGTCATTAATACTGACACACAGTCAGGAGAAATAGGAAATGTACAGCTATAAACAGCCCATTGTGGAGCCAGCCCTGCCTTTGGAAAAACGATTCTGCGATTCTTGGCACAGTAAATGCAACTTGGCAACTGGCAAGCGTAGTGGTGATATCTGCGAGGCAGGGTGGCAGAGCAGCTCTAACACCAATTAGATGGTTTAGAAGGAAAATTTTAAAAAGGAACTGGCCTTTTTGTGGTGATACCAATTATTATGTAATTATGGGTTTCAGAATCTCCTTCACGTTTAACCACGGGCAGAAGAGGAAGGAGGAGAAATACATCCTGTGTTTTGTTCTCATTATCAGCTTATATGAGCCAGGCAGATTTTTCCTGTCCATTTAATATCTATCAGCCTATGACAAAAGAGCAGTGAAATGCAAACTTTGAAGGGTGATGCAAGTGTTTCACACGGCTTTGGAGCATCCTTCTAGGGATTGAGAGTTAGGTTGTGATTTGAAAAGGGGTCTTCTCAAATTACGGAGATTGGGCTTTTCTTGGAGGGGGTGTGTGTGTGTGTGTGTGTGTGTGTGTGTGTGTGTGTGTGTGTGTGTGTGTGTGTGTGTTTCAAATGTCCCTATTGAAAGACCTTAATTTCCTTTTGAAGTTCTTTCCCAGTCGCTGGAATGAGTTCCTTGGAATTCTGAATACTTCCTTACATACAGGAAACATAACAGGAAGAAATACAGAAACCAAGACAATTGGTTCAGTCCCTTCATTATTTTGATCATGAAGACACGCCTAAAGGACATAATTGACTGATATGGTTAATTGATTATAACACAGATACGGAGCAAGAGGAGTGAAGTCCTCATAAAGAAGTATCAGTACATCAGTGAAGCAGAATTTGAGGCCATCTAGTCCAAGTCCCTCATTCTACAGTTGAGAAAACAGAGTCACGGGGAGAGTATGTGACTCACTCAGAATCGGTTAGTAAACGATACCTATAGGGGATTTGACCCCAGGTCCTCAGACCCAAGAGCCGTTGGCCTTTCTTTTGGATTCTGCTTACTCCATGATTCATTTGAGAACGTAATTGTCAGAACTGAGAGCTCAGTTGGCATGCTGGCCCCTTCCCGTTGATCATTAACATGGAGTAGTAGAAAGGGCACTGGATTTAGAGTCATAGGACCTGGCTTTGATACTCACTGGGGTCAAACTGAACTTGGTTTGGGAAATCAGAAAAAAGTGGCTTGGCTGGAATCTGGCAGGCAGAGATTTAGATTCAGAAGGCAGCTTAGAGGAGATCTGCTCCAAGCCCCTCAAGGATGAACTGACCTCCCCAAAGTCTGAAACGGTAAGCCACAGAGCAGATGCTGCCCATCCCATCTGCCTCTCTGTCTGGAGGCCCTTGTACAAGCACTTTCCCCTCTTGGACATTCAGTTCTGGACTAAAGGATTGGACCGAGTGATGTCGACGTTCCCATATAGTTCCAAATACCATGCTGCTGTGAAACAGTTGAGGAGAGAACCTGTGAGAGGGTAGAGATCCATGTCTTGAGCCTGTTAAGAGAGATTAGGACTAGAGATACTGAGATATAGAGCTGGGGGGTCACCTGCCTGTAGGTGGGAGTGAATGAGGTCACCAGAGGACACAGGGTAGAGAGAGGGGAAAAGGGGGAGGGCTATGACATCACCTCAGGAAAAAGCCCACGTTAAAGGGTTGAGAAGAGGATGAGGAGCCAGGGAGGAAACAAAGAATGAGCAGTTAGAGGGGTGGAAGCAGAACCAGGAGAGGGGGATGATCCTGGAACTAATGAGGATGAGTGTACAGGAAGAGGAACTGGTCAGCAGTGCCAAGAGCTGCAGGGATGGATGGGAGTGAGCAAGAAAAAAATCAAGATGCGATTAGGAGGCTGGAGGCTGGAGGCAGTCAGTAAATAAACATTTATTAAACTTCTACTGTATGCCCAGCATAAGTATCTGCAATACAAATAAAAGGAAAGACAATCACTGCTTTTAGGCAGTCTGTTACATAGACAACATGCAAACAACTAAGTGCAAAGAAGCTATAAGGAGGATGTTAACCTCAAGGTCATAGAGTGGGAAGAATACACAGGAGAAATCTGAAATCATCAACACAGCAAAGGCACTTGCATTAAGGATGAAGACTTCGGGTAAAGGGTGGGATTTTAGCTGGGACTTGAAGGAAGCCAGGAGACAGAGATGAGGAGGGAGAGCATTCTAGGCCTGGGAGACAGCAGGGGAAATGCCCTGAGACTTGTGTGAGGAGCAGCCAGGAGACCGGTGTAACTGGATTGAAGGGTAAAGGTAGGGGGCAAGGTTTAAGAAAACCGGAAGGGGAGGAGACGATGAGGTGACACAGGTCTTTGAATGTCCAGCTGAGGATTTTGTGTTTGGTCCTGGAGTTAATAGAGAGCTCCTGGGGTTTATGGAGATGCGTGTCAGGAGCACAACCAGCCATCTATTATACTAGGGCAGGTGTGAGAAGAAGAGAGCCCAGCCCAGGGTCAGAGGAAAGAAGGGCGTACGTACAAAAGATGTCACTAAGGTAAAATCTACCGGACAGATCAGCAGATTGTGAGGGCGAGGTGAGGAAGAGTGAAGAGGCAAGGATCATGCGGAGGCAGATGAGAGACTGAGTTACTGGGAGAAGGCAGTGCTCTAAGCAGTAATAGGGGATTTAGAAAGAATGGAAGAAATTGGGGGTGAAAGATAATGATTTCAGCTTTCAGCAAATTGAGGGTAAGATGTCTACAGGGCATCCACATCTAAATGTCCAATGGGCAGCTGGAGATGTGAGGCTGAAGGTCAGCAGAGATAAAGAAATCTGATATTTGAGAATCATCAGAATAGAGACAATAATTGAATCCACGGGAGGTGATGAGCTCTCTGAGTGAGGTCGTATAAAGAGAGAAGAAAAGAGCGTCCTGGACAGAGCTATGGTAGACGTTTGATGGTTGGCCAGCCAAGCCTGGATGAAGATGAAGGAAAGGACACTAACCAAGAACAGTCCAACGAGTAGGAGGAAAACCAGGAGAGAGCAATGTTGCCAAAACCTGGGAGACCTTAGAGAAAGAAGAGGGTGGCCAGTGGTGCCAAAGGCCTCAGAGAGGTCAAGAAGCAAAAAAACCTGAGAACAGGAGAAAAGAACATTCAACTTGGCAGTCACGAGATCCCTGGCAACTTTAGAATGAACAATTTTGGTTGAATGCTGAGTTCAGGAGATAGACTGTAGAGTGAGGAAGAGGGTATGGTAGATGGCCTTCTCCAGGAGGGTAACCACAATAGGGCAGAGATACGGGATGATGGTTAGTGAGGATGGGTGAATCAAGGGAGGGTTTTCTGAAGATGGGGCGTGTTTGTAGGCAGTAGGGAACGATTACCAGACAAGAAGAGGTAGAAAGTGAGTGAGATGGTGGAGGTAATGTAGAAGATAATCTACTGGAGAAGACAGGAAGGCGTGAGATCATTTGTATAGAGAGAAGTGCTTGCTTTGGCAAGGAGAAGGAATATATGAGGAATGGTAATGTGACCTCCGTGGCTGGATTGTAGAGTTTGTGGAAAGGAATGAAGACCAGAAATGTAGGTAGGAGACTGTAAAGAGATTGGAATGCCAATCAGAGGATTTTACATTTGATTCTAGAGGTCTCAGTAGAAGGGACATGGTCAGACCTGCACTTAGAAAGATTCCTTTGCAGCTGAGTGGTGGATGGCTCTGTGTGGGAAGAGATTTGAGGCCGGGAGTTCTACTAAGAGGCTATTGCAATCATCCAGAGGGCATCATGAGAAGGGTCTGAATTAGGATGGTGGTAGTGTGCAGAGAGCAGGTGCTGGATTCCAGGGAGGTTATGGAGATTGCAATGAAAACACTCGGCAACAAAATGGACGTGTAGAGTTAAATGCAGGGAGAATCATGCTATCCATATCCCTATTCACTGGTGGATGGTCACCAAACCTTGGAATCTCAGCTTCAGAAGGACCCTCCTCCAATCTGCCTTAATCAGATGTTGCCTCTATAAGAGTCCCCTACAACTGAATCTTCACTTGAGATCCTACAACAGCCTGGCTTTAATTGTTGGGAAGCATTTCCTGACATCGAACCTCTATCTACCCCTATTCAGCTCTCACCCATTGCTCCTGGTTCCTCCCTTGAGCCCCAAGCAGAAGAAAGCTAATCTCTCTTCTTCGTGAAAGCCCTTCCCAGACATGAAGAAAGTTTTTATGCACTGCCTGTATCTTGTCATCTTCAAGATATTATTTCACATTGCTTTGTATGGTCTGGTTTCCCAGCCTTTCATCATATTGGTCACCCTCTGGACTCATTAGCGTAGTTTGTCTGGTGAATTTGAAAGCAGATAAAATGACTAGACGTGGTACTATTGCTGTGATCTGACCGAGGCATATAAGAGTCTGACCTCATCCCGGGTACTATGTCTCTGTTAATGCCCCCCAAGGTAAAATTGGCATTTTTGGCTACCATGCCATACTGTTGATTCACACTGAATTTCCATCAACTTAAATCCCTGAAATCCCTTCCACAGAAATAGTCAGTTGGCCATACACCCTATATCTTTTTGTTTTTGGTTTTTGGAGGGGAGGAAGGTGAGGTAATTGGGGTTAAGTGACTTGCCCAAGGTCACACAGTAAGTACATCAAGTGTCTGAGGTTGGATTTGAACTCAGGTCTTCCTGACTCCAGGCTGGGCTCTATTCACTAAACCACCTAGCTGCTCCTGTCTTTCACTTTTGATTGCATTTTTATTCCAGGTTTATGATTTCACATTTATTTTCATCAACTTTCACATGATTGGATTTGATCCTTTATTCTAGTCTTTTGAGACTTTTTTCAGATCCTGATTCCAGTGTCCACTGTATTGGGCTATCCCTCCCATCCATCTGTTGGAGAAGGCTGTCATCCTTGCCTTTGTCCCCATCATTGACAAAGATGCTAAGTAGCAAAGAGGGAATAATACATCTCCTGGCACCCTCCATGATAAACCTACCTCTGAACCGATATCAGTCCATTAAAGATTATTCAGTTATTTACCTAGTTCCAAATATACCTAAAACCACCTAATGCACAACTCTTCCAGAAACTGAGAGTCAGAAGGATCCTTAGCAGCCCTCTGGTTCAAACCAGACGTGACAGGAATCCATCTTGACAGTAAGAATATCCAAAGACACTTTTGATCAAGGACTTTGCCAAAATCTAGGTCTAGTATCTTGGCAGTAATTCCTTTGATACTAATCTACTTCTCTCTGTCAAAAGAAAGCAAATGAGGATAGTCTGGCATGGCCTGTTCTTGGTGAACCCATACTGGATCTTAGTGATCGCTGCTTGCCTTTCTAATGATTGATGTGGGCAAGGATAATAAGATATTAACCAGCTTGAGTTAACTCCTTTCTGTGTATAATACAGAACGTGAACTTCCCATGGAAGTACCCCCAACATAGTAGTGTCGTTTTGGTCTTCTTCAAGCGGCAAGGACAACAACCAACCCACCAACCAGCCAGCGTGGAAGTGGGTAGATCTGAAACTTTTTGTGGGACTCTTGAGGAGAAGAGTAATATATGAGGATAACTCCATGTACAAGCAGGAGGCTTTGGAGACCCCCTTGGACCTTCCTGGCTTTCTTCTCTTACAAAACCCCATGTGGGCTATAGGCTGCTTTTACCTAAGGGTTACTGGGAATGTGTTTAGTAAAGCAATTGTTTTCCTGAAGCTGTGAAAGGTCTCTTATGTTAGATGTGAAACCCCTTCCCAGCCAGTGTTTCCAAGCCATCTCGAGCAGAATCTTACAGAAATGGGCTTGAAATCAAAGTCAAACCCACTTGTCTCTTAGCTGCTTCTGGTTGCTGAGGTCTGGGCTCTGGGTTCTGGGTTACAGACTGTAGGTGAAGAAGGGGTTGGTGATAGGAAACTGAGCCTCTCTGAAGTTTTTCATCCAGATGCATTTCTGTCACTCTCGGTGCCCCAAGTGGGTCTGCTCTGATACACGATCACATAGGCATCCTTGCTCTTGGCTTGGGAAACGAGGGCAAAAGAGTTTTACTGGAGCCTAAAGAAGGAACCTAAAACTAGAGGAAAGGAAGGAAGGAGAAAGGGGGTGAGGGAGGGAAGCAGCGAGCTGAAGAACTGAAGGAATAAGCATTTGTTTTTACCAGTCTGTAAGAGTTATAGTCATGAGTTCACTCATTTCCTGTGGAATATTCATGAAATTTCTTACAATCAAGTCATCTTGGGGAAATGCTTCAGTAGGGAATGGTTAAATCCATTGTGGCCTATAAATGATACTCTGAAGAAAGAAAAGATTGGGGGAGGGAAGAAAAACACGGAAAAAAGAAATTTACATGATAACTTGATTATATATTTAAAAGAAATAGCAAGTTGTACATAGTGGATTTGCAGTTTTGTGTGCAATTCTCTTTTTTATTATACTGTGTTGTGGAAATGCTTGTTTTATTCCATAAATTAAAAATAAAAAAGAAGAAAGAAAATGAATGAATATGAGCAATTTGAAGGTAAAGGGAAGCCATCTCTCAGGTGTTACAGAGTAAAGAAGGTACAGAGAGGGGTGTAGGATAGTGGGAAAAGTTCTGGATGTGGAGTCAAAGGATCTGGGTTCTAACACCAGCTCAACCACACGTTCACTGTGTGATCTAGGAAGGGCAGGTCAGATGTGAAGGTTCTTCCCTTCTAACACGAGGGGTTTGGACAAAGCAGGTGACTTTGAACATACACAGTGAATAATTATTGACTAACCATTATTAACCCATCTTATCAATGAAAATAGAGACAGCAGTTAAATGTCTTACTAGGCTAGTGAATGTCAGGGGCAGGATTTGAACACAGCCCCACTGCCTTGGTCCCTAGTACATTCTGCCCTAGTACACTGATACAAGAGACAGATGGCTAAAAGACAAAAGAGGAAAGAGTCACTGCAATATCAACTTCTAGACCCAGAAAACAAGATAAAGCATTGGTAAAGACCCGGGGGGCCAACGGGGCAAGGAACTGATCACTCGGTCAGAGGTTAGATATTTTTCTTTGTTACAAGGTATAGATTGATGTGGGGGTATCTAATTTTGGGGAAATACTCTAATATAAAAAACCAAAGGCACAAATAAAATATTTTAAAGTCAATAAGATGCCACAGTCTACTCATATTCTCCGTGTATTTTTCCATTGTCCTTGGGTCCCCTGTAATCTTGATTTTGGGGAGTTCCTGGAGGGGATATAGTCACTCAGCACATGACATGTACAAGACATGGCATGCTGTGTCCAGAGCAGATTGGAACCCCCCTGCTGCTCCCTACATGCAATCCAGACCGCTCCCTCCTCCTCTTCAAGGCTGACCCTATCTCTGTCAGAAGCACCTGAGACTCTTTCTCCTGTAGGCAAAGAGGTCATTTCCTAAGGATGATTCATCCAGGTAGGGGCAGCACTTTGGAGACAGACAAATATAGTACGAAACTGATCCCATTGTCCCCCCAAAGACAAACAGAGCCCCAAGGCTGGCCCAGCCATAGTCCATGGTCTGATGTTTTCTGGAGGCTTCCAAACATGTCATGCTTTGAGCCTTGCCCAATAGGGCTTGTCTGTACCCAAAAATGGGCTGTAGTCAACGACAGGATTTTCCGTTAACGATTAATGGCACAAGAACGTGGCAGGCCATAGGGATTCTCCTGAACTCTTGAAGGAATCTGAGTTCTTTGTCTAGCAAAGGCATTCTGAGAAAAAGAGGGATTACTTTATCAGCTGATAACAGAATTTCCCTTGGCTGGGGCTGTGTTCTCAGCCTCCCTGTCTCTGCTCATTTGGTATAAGTTTTTCACAAGCCTTTACATGACGGTTGAATGTCCCAGGATTTTCATTTGGGGGTTTTTTAGTCAGGATGTGCCAAGTGAACCAGCTCTGTTTAAAACATCGAGTAAATGGGGAGCATAGGGTAACTGTGTTTTCTGTAGAAAGGAGAGGCTGGGGATGAGTAAAAACCCTTTGACGCCTCTTGGATGCTGTGCAAAGCTCTGTGGAAACCCTGGGGAAGGCTCCCCAGCTGGGCCACCCCACGTGACTGCAAATGAAGCCTAAGCAAAAAAAAACGGAACCTGCTCCTGCTTTCTCCAGTGAAGCAAGAATTCTGAAGACAGATTACAACACAGGTGGGCAAACAGAAGCAGCATTCTGCTACTGAGGAAGACCACGGCTGCCGCCGCAGGAAGGGAGTCACAGAAGGAAACCCTCTCTCCCTCAGTTTTTTGAGTACAATCATTAGGCGGTGCTGGGTGGTAGGGAGAGAGCCAGACGTCAGGGCTGGGTTTGAATTGTCCTGGCAACTGGCAGATCTATGGATGCAGCGCTGGGCCCGGTGCCAGGAAGACCGGAGTTCAAATCTGGCCTCAGACACTTCCTGGCTGTGTGACCCTGGGCAAGTCACTTAACTGTTTGCCTCAGTTTCTTCAACTGTAGAATACACCTCAGAGAACTGTTGTGGGATCCAGTGAGATGGTATGTGTAGAAGCACACAGAACAGGTCCTGGAACGTAGCGGGTACCATAGAACTGCCTTGTCCCTTCCCGTCCTCTGAGTCTCCCTAGTGACCTGAGTCAATTGTCTTCCCTGAAATTCAGTTCCCTCATTTGTAACATGGGAACAATAATTGCTCGATAATCACTTGTTAAGCTTCGGAGGGAAACCTGTACACGTGTCATTGTGCAAGCCTGGGAGTGCTGTGTAAGGTCGGCAATGATGCCTGAGTGGCAGGAGATCTTGGCAGAGCCGTCTGTGTACCAGCACAGCCCTTGAGACCATCCAGTCTCCCTCTTCCTGCTGCCATTTGACAGAGAAACTGAAGCTCCGAGGCCGTGAGTTAGAGAGAACTCGGTGACCAACCCTCCTGACTCAAACTCCAGCGGTTTTGTGCTTGTGTTTGGTTTTTTCCTCCAGTGCTGTTGTGCTTCTCACCTCTCTGGGCCTCAGTTTACCCATCTGTAAAATGAGAGGGTTGGGCTGTGACATTTAGGAGCCCCCCAGCCCTAAGACAGTGATTATTTAGGCTGTGGAATTTTGAATTGGAGCATAGGCCCTGCCTTCCCTACAGAGCAGCACGCTCTCAGGCTCCCAGGGGACGACCATGTCCTGCCTGCTTGGCCCTGGGCAAATCACCGACATTCGGTGGGCCTGGCTATTCTGCTCTGTAAATAGGAGGGTGGGCTAGCCGGGTGCCCCCTAAGAAGGTCAGGAGCTGATATCCGATCTACAGAGAGGCCCGGCTCTCGGCCCCACGAACTCTTTCTGTGGATTTGCAATCATTTCACGCCTGTCTAAACTGAAGCGCAGGGTCGCCTTAGAAACCGAGCCTTTAGCTCAAAAAGCGTTAATAGTGAACATGCTGCCCCTTAGCAAATACTGCCAGAAATAAAGCCCTGTCCGGTTCGGAGCCGCTGAACCAGCCCCGAAATCAGCGTCGAGAGTCTGACGTGACCCTGGGCCCGAGCTGGCCCGGGGGGTGTGGACGGAGGAGGACCCCAGCCCACCCCCGCCCGGGCAGCCCTCCCTTGAGGTCCGGCAGAGCAGGGAGAAGGCTGAGCCGAGCCGGCTCCAGTCCGCGTTTTCCTCAAACTGACACACACACAACCCACCCCCTTGGAAGGGGAGGCAGCAGCGGCTCCAGAGTATTTCAGTTATGCCATTGACGTCAATGCAGTCATTAAATAGACTGCGGGCCCTCCCAGAGGCGCGGCGCTGCCAGCAACAGAGGCGCACGTGGGCTCTCTGCCTTCCTAATGGAAAGCCAAGTAGCAGGTCTGGCTGCTGCTGAGCGGAGAGAGTGGAGGAGGCTGGCGCTACCCCGCCCGCTCCCACCGCCCTCTCCTCTCCTCCCCTCTCCTCTCCTCCCCTCCCCTCCCCTCCCCTCCCTTCCCCTCCCCTCCCTCCTTTCCTTCCTCCTCTCCCTTCTTCCCTTCCTCCCTCTCCCTATTCCTTCCTCCCTATTCCATGCTTCCTTCCTTCCTTCCTTCCTTCCTTCCTTCCTTCCTTCC
>JAQQSW010011812.1:0-12671 GCA_028646575.1 Pseudocheirus occidentalis | reverse complement strand
TTTACTTGAGTTTCTCAGAACATGATCTTTTTCCTTACCGCTCCAACATCCTCTACTTGAGTTCTTGATCTTGTTCCTTCTTATTTCCTCTGGCAGCCCTCACTTTCAGTTACGCTTCGTTTTCTGTATAATTTTCAGCCTCTCCCTATCAGCTGGTAACTAGATTGCTCCCATTCTTAATATATTAATATTAATGACATATTATAATATATAACAAATTTAATATATACATAAATATATACACATACGTTCTATGTTCTAATTTCATAAACGTGTATGTGCATATGCATATACGATATTCTGTCCCAGGAGTTCTCTACTTTCCTGTCTTGAGTGTGTGTGTATACATGTACATATACATATATATACACACACATTTTTACACATACACATGTATGTATATGTGTATGTATGCATAGCTGGAAGCAGTCACTATCAGGTATCTTTGTTTGTTTTTCCTTGTCTCCAGGGAGGAACTGAAATGACTATGGTATGAAGACAAAAGGCATCAATAAGATGTTTGTCTTTTAACAAAGACCTATGTAAAGTAGTACTGAGTCATGAACAGTGGAAGATGAATTTTTATTTTTGCTTTACTACTATCTATGTGACCTTAATTAAGCAAGTTATTTAATCTCCTGTTCCTTCATCTATAAAGTGCAGTCAGGAGGTTTCTCTTAAAAGTGACTTCTATTTCTGAATGAACCTTGTGATTCTAGGTTTCTAATTCCAAAATGTTACTTTATTTTTGCAATGAATTACAGTTAGTAACAAATATAGCATATAAGCTATTTCTCAGAACAAAGTACTGTAAAAAGAGTCAGGTTTTTAAAAGTACTCTATTTTTAAATTCTAATTTTAAATAACATTCTTCTCCACCCACCTACTTCCAACTATTGTGGGAGGTTTTATTGGGGAAAGAGATAGTTTAATTAAATAGAAAAGTCATATTTACTTCCTTCTTTCCACTCCCCCCCTTTGTTTTCAAATCATTCATAATCTCTTTCCTGTACGGCCAGTCTGCACAGGAAATCCGTTCATAAATCATCTTCACTTCTAATTCCAAACACTGGATAAAAAATAAAAATTGAAGGGAAAAAATCCTAAAACTGGCTGATGTTTTAAAATAAACATGGAAAGTACCTCTTGAATCATGAACAGTAAATAAGAGGTTTAAAGCTGGAAGGGATCTCAGGAAAAATTGAGGTCCAGAGAAGTTACTATTTGCCTAGGGTCATATGCATCCATAGCAGAACCAAGACTGAAATCAGTTTATTGCAAATCTAGGGCTCTTTCCTCTGAACTAGAGGACATGCCCCTCAAATAAAGAAAGAAAGAAAGAGTTGGAAAATGAGAGACTAAGAAAAAAGGAACTGAAACAACTAAGTAGGAAAAACAACCAAAAGTCATCATTATGTCTAAATCATTTCCTAGAAAAAAACAAACCACAGCCATATATCTGGTTGGTTTAAATGTATCCTGTTCAGAAACACATAATAACAAAATTTTTATCATTTTCTATTATGAATTTTTTTTATCATCAATTCTGTTAAAAACTGAAGTTAGGTCTCACAGTGAAATGACAAATCAAAAGATTTTGTTCTTCACCTATGGCAAATGGAAGACAAGTTTTGTCAGCACATTATTACAAAGCTAACACTAAAAAAAGTTATTTTAGGGATTTTTCTACAGATAGACTCAAGTAACACAAAAGAGAAAATGCAGATAAAACATTCTTAAAGGAATAGCTGCTTTTAATAGGAAATTTAAAAAATTAAGACACATTAAAGCTCAAACCTAAAGTTTAATTTTATTAAATCTTTAAAGCCTCTCTTTTACCAATTAGTGATATAGCAACAGTTGTGATTAGTTTGTCATCATCAACGAAATTCTCCTGAAAGAATTAGAAAAACAAATTTAAGGACTACACACACACACACACACACACACACACACACACACACACACACACACACACACGATATATGACAGAGAGACAGACTCAATTACTGACATCTGAAACACTTTTTCTCTCTATCAGGTAACCTGATAGGATCTGTGCTCTAAAAGTGCTTTCCTTCAACACATTCTTTTAGAGTCTCTGTTTAGTCATATTTTGAGAAATTATATATGAAAAGAATCCTTAGAAGGCAGCTTGCCCTTTAGCCTATTAGTATGTTATGCAAATCTCCTCATATCTGAACCATTATCTTGAAATACTACCTACCTATTTTAATCTTACAAAATGCCATAAAGCCAAGAGAATTCCAGAAAATGTTCCTATTAAATCAATAGTAAATATTATAATGCAAATTATTCCAAACATCACTTCACACTGAGACACTGCTGTTACGGCCACCAATCCAATCTATCTTTCCTCCTCCCCAGCTCCATGCACAGACTTAATCTGGAGCGTACCTGTCAAGTTGGGTAAATCGGTGTCTGAAGTTTCATTGTACAGGCAGCAAAACAAACTGTCTTGTTCTTTGGCATAACTACTAGAAGGCAGCAAGACCGTCCCAAGGACCATACTCTGACCCAAAGCACAGAAGGCAAGCTTTTCTGAGAGCAAGAGGAAGCCTTAAAATCCCACTTCCTTGTGGCAATTACTCACACACTCTGAAAGTCAGAGAGAACCAATGAAAAGAGAAATACTTAAAATTTCCCGAGTGGGTGGAGTGACCTTAAGGAAAATAAATACCTAGTGCCAAACCTGTTGATTAGATGGAAATTGAGTCAGGATGGAGTGACTTCAAGAGTTCTGAGTTTTTTTTAAAGATATATTTATACACATACATATGAGTAACAGTTTACTGTTAGACATGTTAGAATTAGTACACAGAATGTGGGATTCATTCCAGAGGCATTAGAAAGGGGAGGGAGAATGGGGGGAAATTAAGGTTTCCTTGGAGAAAGTATGTTTACTGTAAAACACTGCATACATAAAAAAGAGAGATTGCCCAACAAGATTCATCGTTTACATCATCTAAATTTGTTCATGAAACACAAGTGAAAAGTGAAGAGAAATATTTAAGATCTGATTCATTTTCACAAGAATCAAAAAACTATCAGCATGGTTAAGAAGGTAAGGAGCCTAGCTAATATTCTGGGTTTATACCTCACTTAAAAGCTCAATTAAAAGAGAAAATGTGATGAGTTAAAGATAATTATGAAAAAAATTATTTTAGAATTTTCAAAGGCAAAATTATACCTCTTTAATGTAACTACTTATTAGGTCATTATGTATACGTATATACACACACACACACCCCTGAGGCACTCAACAACCATCACGTAAGTTAATCCACTAACATTTTGGAGGGGAAGGTTTTTTATCAACTCCAAAGGGACAAAGAGAGTTAAATAAATTTATAGATTAGGCCACAGAATTTCTAAATTCTATGTTAAATAATTCTATTTTATTTCTTGAGGTCCAGGGTTATGACTGATCTACATGTTAACAAATCTGTACATAAAATAATTCTGTTCCATGTTACCATTATACACTTCAACAAACTGCCACTTAAAATGACTAATAAAAGTGGCAAGTTATAATGATCTGAAAGCAGTGACTTTCAAAACTTTTACACTCTGAGACCTTACTGAAAGCAACCCTAAGCCCTTATTCCTGGCATCCCTTCATATACAAAAAAAGAAAAAATTAGAAACTGTGCAACTTGTGGTTTCACAAGAATGATATACCAATGAATATTATTTTTATATCCTTTTGTATTTTACCCACCTGGCTTTTATAGTAGTGAGTTAGACTTTCTTAGAATCTCTAGGCTGGTTCTAGGGCCCTTGTACCCTTATTCAACTGTCTTTTGGGACTTGCTCCTTCGTGCTTCTATCATCATCCACTCTTCACATAGCACTTTCACAGATTTACAAACCACTTTCCTCCTGCTCTATAAAGTAAGGCAATTCATGTACAGAGAGCACATATAGTTCTAATCACAAACAATTCTGGGCATGGACTGTCACTTCTGGTGAGAATAAGGGACAGGAAAGCAAGTAAATGTGAATGCTGTGCTAGGGACTTGAGAAACTGTTCAGAACTCTGGAGAAACCCCATTTAAAAACTCACAGGCTGCATGGTTAAGGATTGAGAGCAATGGAATAGTGCATAATGCCCTTTGTGCTCTGTCCTGTGTAGTGAATGTGACACTCATGCATAGAGAGATTAAGAAGTCTTTAATATTAATAAAACTAAAACCACTAAAACAAACTTAGTTTTCCTTCTTGGTGATAGCACTGCAACAGTTTACTGGCAACCCTGCCACCACCAGACTTATTAAGCACCTATTACGTGTTGGGCACTGTGCTAGGTGCTAGAGATAAAAAGACAAAATCAAAACAGTCCCTACTGTCAATGAACTTACAATCTACTAAAGGGAAATATTCACTTAGATAAGTCAGTTCTCAGGAGGGAGTACATTTGAGGTATGGGGATAGTCTGAACAATACCTAGAGGCTGAATATCACATACAGAGACCAGCAATTCACCCTCCAAAAAGCACTAATTACTATAAATATGAACAAAGTGGACGTGCAACAGCTAGGGAATGGCTGAACAAACTTTATTACACTAGTGTAATGAAATGTTATTGTGGTGTAAGGAAAGACAAAATATAAAGAACTCAGAAAAATGTGGGAAGACTTGTACAAACTAATGTAGGGTGAAGAAAGTTTTAAAAAAAAAGACAGTAAAAATACAAAGTGATGTAGAGTGAAGACGGTAAAAATTTTTTAAAAGTAGAGTGAAGAAAGTAAGAAGAATATGCACAATGACAACAGAACACCAAAATGTAGTAGATTCTGTCCAGAATGCAATGACTAATCTCTGTCCAAAAGAAGAGATGACAAAACATACTCCCTCCATTTTTGGTAGCGAGGTGGGAGAATAAAGGTGGAGGATGGTGCAGCCAAATGTGAGCAGACACAGTTATTCTGTAGGTTCAATTCTGTGTAACTTTTTCTTTATTACAAGGGAAAATTCAAAAGTGCATGGAATAAATGGAGAAGAGATTGTAGTAAAAATAACAAAGGAATCAATTTTTGAAATCTGAACTAGGATGATGAACCCAGACTATGGACATTTAGATATGCCCAGTTAATGCACATCACTAAGATATGACTGACCCATCCACTTACGCTGAAAGTAGCCTCCTATACAGTTCACTGATTCATCCATTTATTCAACAAGCACTGAATATAAAGCAAAAATCTTAAACAGCATTTGCCCTCAAGTAGCTTATAATCTACTATGAAAAAATATTATAAACACATAATATACATGCTACTGACTTAATAAGACAGCAAGAAATAAAAAAGAAAATCAAAAGAATTAAAAAAGAAGACAATGTGAAATATCTCATCATAAAAACTGACCTGGAAAACAAACTGAGGAGAAGCAATACAAGAATTATTGGGCTACTGAAAATTATGAACAAAAAAAGAATCTAGACACTATAAGAAATTATTACTGAAGTTTTAGAACTAGAAGGTAAAGTAGAAATTGAAAAAAAAATCTACCAATCACCACCTAAAAGAGATCCCAAGATGAAAAAACAAAAAATCACAGGACTTTCATAGCTAAATTTCACCTCCCAGGTCAAGGAGAAAATGCTACAAGCAACTAGAAAGAAACAACTTTAAAAGAGTGGGTTAAAGAAGGAATAACGTATACACTTAGAAGGGTATAAAAGTCTTAATTTACAAAGAAACAGGCAGATGAGGGGATAGAATAAGAGAAGGTCTCTTAGAAGGGTGTGCAGATTAGGAAATAAGAAGATAAAGAGAAAGAACAGGGGAGGAGGAACTCTTAAAAGTACAGGTAGATTAAGGAATAAGAAGGTAAAAAGAGAAGATAAGGAAGGGATTCTTAGAGGGAGTGCAGAATAAGAAGGCAGTTGTCAGAAATAAATTAGATATATGAGGAGGGAGAGACAGATAAATGGTTAGGAAAAATAGGATGGAGGAAAATACATAACTAGTAATTATAACTAAATGTGAACAGGATGAACTCACCCATAAAATGTAAACAAACAGGAGAATGGATTAAAAACCAGAATCTGACAATATATTGTTTGCAAGAAACACATTTAAAAATGAGACATACACAAGAGTAAAAACAAAAGGCTGGAGTAGAATTTATTAAAAAAAAATAGTGGTAGCAATCATGATCTTTGGTAAAGATAAAGCTAAAGTAGATTTAATTAAACAGATAAACAGGGAAACTACATTATGTTAAAAAAAAAAAGTAGCACAGACAATGAAGTAATATAATTACTAAACATCTACATACTAAATGCTATAAAATCCAGATTTTTAAAGGAAAAGCTAAATGAATTACAGGTGGAAATACATAGCAAAACTACAATAATGGGGGACTTCAACCTTCCCCTCTCAGAATTAGATAAATCTAAAAAATAAAGAATTCAAAGGGATGGAGAGATTCTTAGATATGCTAGATATTAAACATCCAGAGAGAAATGAATAGGAATAGAAAGGAATATACCTGTATATTCACAAAAACTGGCCACAAATTAGGGCAAAAAACTTTATAGTTAAATGCAAAAAATCAGAAATATTAAAAGCAATATTTTGGATCATAATGCAATAAAAATTATATTAAATGAGGGACCATAAAAACACATTAAAAATTGGAGACTAAATACCTAATTTGGGAGTTGGGGGCGTGCAAGGCAATTGGGGTTAAATGAGTTGCCCGGGGTCACGTAGCTAGTAAGTATCAAGTGTGTGAGGCCAAATTTGAACTCAGGTCCTCCTAACTCCTAGGTCAGTGCTCCATCCACTATGCCACCTACCTGCCCCATAACCTAATCTTAAAGAATGAGTGAGTTAAAGAACAAATCATAGAAACAATTACTGGGGTGGCTAGGTGGCGCAGTGAATAGAGCACCAGCCCCGGAGTCAGAAGGACCTGAGTTCAAATTTGACCTCAGACACTTAACACAAAACCTAGCCATGTGACCTTGGGCAAGTCACTTAACTCCAATTGCCCTCCAAAAAACCCCAAAAAACCCACAATTATTAAAGAGAATATTAATGCGACAACATACCTCAACCTCCAGGATACAGCAAAAGGAGTAATCAGAGGTAAATTTATATCTCTAAACACTTACATCAATAAAATAGAGAAAGAGCACATCAATTAATTTGGCATACAATTTTTAAAAATTAGAAAAAAAAAATCTCCAATTAAACACCGAATTGGAAAGCCTAAAAATGAAATGTAAACTTAATAAAACTGAATATAAGAAAACTACTGAATTAATAAATAAAACTGGGAGCTGATTTTACGGGAAAAAAGCAATAAAATAGACAAAGCAATGGTTAATACGATTTTTAAAAAAAGAAAACCAAATCACTAGTGTCAAAAATGAGAAATGTCTATATACCACTAATGAAGATGAAATCAAAGCAATTATTAGGAATCATTTCATCCAATTATATACAAATAAATTAAACAATTTAGGTGAAATAGAAGAATACTTATGAAAAAACAGATTTTTGTAGATTAGATTAATAGAATAGAAAGGAATATACCTGTATATTCACAAAAACTGGCCACAAATTAGGGCAAAAATCTTTATAGTTAAATGCAAAAAATCAGAAATATTAAAAGCAATATTTTGGATCATAATGCAACAGAGTAACTAAATAAACCTATTTTAGAAAAAAAAAAATTGAACAAGCCATAAATGAGCTTCCTGAGAAAAAAAACATTAGGACCTGATAGATTTGCAACTGAATTCTGCCAAACATTTAAAGATCAACTAATCCAATATTAAACAAATTATCTGGAATAATTGGTGAAGAAGCAGTTCTACCAAACTCCTTTTATGAAATAAACATAGTGCTGATATCTAATCAGGAGGAGCAAAACAGAGAAAGAAAATCACAGACCAATTTCACTAATGAATATGGATGCAAAAATCCTAAATACCAGTTAGGAGACTACAAAATATCACAAAGATCTGGCAACTGAGGTGAAGGATACAGTCAAAGATAATGCTGAATGTGGGACCCTGGAAGGATTTTGGTGTCTGACAGAAATAAGTTTGGAAGAGGGACAGTTAAGGGGAAAGATGATTATTTTAGATATGCTGAGATACTCAGCTTAAAATGTTCAAAAGATAACTGGTGATGTGGGACTGAAGCTCAGGGGAGAAAATGGGGCTGAATATACAGATCTGGGAGTTACCTCCATAGAGGTGACTGTTAAAATTCACTAGAACTGATGAGGCTACCAAAATAGAGTATGTAGAAGAAGTTCTTAACCTTTTCGTGTGTGTGTCATGGACCCCTTGGGCAGTCTGGTGAAACCTAAAGACTCCTAAGAATAATGCTTTTAAATGCAATAATAAATTGTACACTGTTTTACAAAGAAAGCAAAAGGTTAGTAAAAATAATGATGCAATTTTTTTGCCCATACAGATTTATGGGCCTCTTGAAATGTCCACAAACTCCTAGTATTTGAACTCCTGATGAAGAGAGTACAAGACAAAACCTTGAGGAACACACGCAGCTAAGGGTATGATGTAAATGATAAGGTAAAAGACCCTGAAGAAGAGTTAGACAGATAGAAGTAGAAACTGGAAAGAACAGTCACTAAAACCTGAGAGGGAGAATATGCAGGATGAGAAGGTGGACGACAGTGTCAAAAGCTGCAAAAAGGTTGAGAAAAAAACAGCACATCTAGCAATTTCTTAATCATTAGTAACTTTGAAAATAGTAATTTCAGTTAAATGATGAGGCTGGAAGACAGATTACAAAGAGATAAGGAGGAGGGAAAGTAGAGGCAACAAATATAGAAAATCTTTTAAGGAGTATGGCTGAGAAAAGGAAGAGATATGGAATAAGAGGCTTGAGGGCACTGCAGCATTTACTGAAGGATTTTTTAAGGGCAGGGAGACCTGGGCATGTTTGAAGGCAAAAGGAAAAGAACCAGTTGATAAGGAGAAACTAAAGATTCAAGGGGAAGGGGGAAACGACAGGGTGAAATCTTTCAGTATTGTTTTCCTTTTCATTAGTGTTGTTATTGGGTAACCTGTTCTACCTGCTTTGATCTGAATCAGTTCCTACAAGTCTTCTCAAATTTCCCTGAATTTTTTCAAAATCATCATTTCTTAAGGCACAACAATGCTGCAGTGTACCCACATCTCACAATTTGTTCAGTCGTTTCCCAACAACAGAGTTTCACTCTTTCTAGCTCTTTGTTGCCACAGAAAGTACTACTGCAAATAACAACAGCCAGCATTCAGGCAGCACTTTAAGATTTGCAAAGAGCTTTACATACGCTATCTCATTTGCTTAAGACCACCCTGGGAGGTGGATGCCATTATTATCCCTATTTTATGGATGAGGGTAAGTGACTTGCTCAGAGATTCATACAGCTAAGCATATGAAGCAGAATTTGAACTCAGGTCTTCCTAACTCCAAGTCCAATACTCTATCAGCCTCCTAGTCAGCAGCGTCTGGGACATTTCCTTCCATCTCATCTGGGTACGTGCCTGGTGGTGATATCGTCCGGTCAAACAGTAACTTTTCTACCTGCCAAGATACATATGGTAACTATATAAATAAAAACTAAATAACTGGAGAACAATAAATTGCTCATGGGTAGGCCAAGCCAATAAAATAAAAATAACAAAACTACCTAATTAATCTATGTGTTCAGTGCCATTCCAATCAAAGTATAAAAGGGCTACTTTACAGAATTATAAAAAAAAAAAACTCATAAAATTCATCCGGAGTAACTCAAAGATTCTACCTATTAAGGTAAGAACTCACAATTTGACAAAAATGTTGGGAAAACAGTCTGGCAGAAAGTAGGTATAGACCAACATCTCACACCATATGAAAATATGATCCAAATGAGCACATTATTTAAAGTGACATCATTAGCAAATTACAGGAACATGGAAGAAATTACTTGTCAGATCTATGGAAGGGGGAGGCATTCATGAGCAAACAAAAAATAGAGAGATTTACGGGAAATAAAATGGTCAATTTTCATCACATAACATTTAATTGAAAAGGTTTTTACATGTACAAAACCAATGCAGCCAAAATGGGAAGAAAAGCAGGAGGGTTGGGGGGGGGGGGGCGGGGTGGGAGGAGATCTTTGCAGCAAGTTACTTTGATAAAGGTCTTGTTTCTATAATACATAAGGAAATGAGTCAAATTTATTAGATAAAAGCATTCCCTAATTAATAAATGGCTAAGGAATACGAATAACCACTTTTCAGAGAAAAAAAAGCAAAGCTATTAGTAGCCACATTTAAAAAATGCTTTCAATCACTAATAATTAGAGAAAAGCAATTAGAATAACTCTAAGGTACCATTTCATACTCATCAGATTTGGCTAAACTGACAATAAAGTAAAATGATAAATACTAGAGGGGTTATAAAAAAAGAAAAGCTTCATAGGACTGTTGCTGAAGCTGTGAACTAGCCCAATTACTCTGGAAAGCAATTTGAAACTATGCCCCACAAGTTATTAAACTATACCTATCTCTTGACCCAGCAATACTGTAGGCTTATACCAAAAGAGATCAAAGAAATTTTTAAAAGGCCCATATACACAAAAACATTTATAACAGCATTTTTTGTGGTGGCAAAGAATTAGAAACTAAGGGGATGCCCATCAGTTAGGCAGTGGCTTAACAAGTCGCAGTATATAAATTCAATGGAATACTACAATACTGTAAGAAATGATGAAGTGGATGGTTTCAGAAAAATTTGAGAAGACACATATGAAAGGCTAAAAAGTAAAGTAAGAGGAACTAAAAAGATAATTTCTATAATAATAATAATAATAATAATAATAATGTAAAGAACTTTGAAAGACTTGGGAACTCTTATCAATACAATGACTACTATGATTCCAAAGAACTCTTGATGAAACACACTATCTACTTCCATACAGAGAGCTGATGTAGTCAGAATACATAATGAAGGATACACACACATACCCTGGTCAATGAATGAATTTATTTTTCTTTCTCTCCTGCTCAATTTTGCTAGTAATATACAAAAAAAAAAAAGCTGATGATTTTACAGTTTTATTTTGAAATCTATTATTATTTTAATGAATTTTTTCACTGAATCTCCAGGATTCTTTGAGTAAACCATCATATTGTTTAACTTCACATTTCAAATCTGCTTCCTAAATCTGTTCTTGTTCCTACTTCTCTTAAATTAATTTCATGCCCTATGTATTACCTTGGTCTCTTAAAATCTAACATTAGCTCCAACCATACTGTTAGCCTAAGTTTTGGGGTTTGAAAATTACTGCTAAAATACCTATAATAATTCTTTATGGAAAATCTGATTAGCCATGTAGTGAACAGAATTTATGAATATATAAATGGAAAGAAAAATTCTATCTTCTGGGAATGATCTCAATTACCTAGAACTAACTCCTGATTTGTGACAAAAAAGACTGGCCCTTCCTTAGAGATTTTTCTACCAAATTTTCATTTCACTTCTTTCTGATATTGTAGTCAATAGCATATAAATGCCTGCCACTACAGTGCAGCTAGAAAGAATTCTTAAAAGGAACGGTCAGGCAGCTGGGTGGTACAGTGGATAGAGCACAAGTCCTGGAATAAAGACGACCCAAGTTCAAATTTGATTTCAAACGCTTGACATGTACTAGGTGTATGACTCTGTGCAAATCACTTAACCCCAATTGCCTAATTTAAAAAAAAAAAAAGGAACCATCAAAGACAGATTGAATGGTTTTAGAAAAATTATTCTCCAAGTGCTGCAAGTTAAATGATTATTGTTCATTCAACTACTGTTGAAGGAAAAGGGAGGGAATAAGCCCATGGTGACACAACTAGTTAAGTATCTGAGTAGGATTTGTACACAAGTCTTCCTAACTTCAGGCCCAGAGCTTTATCCACTGCTCCACCTAGCTGTCTGCATGAAACAAAATATTAATTGGCCATTACTCTGAATGCTGTAACTATGTTTTATTCTTGTTGGATAATTTTGAGGATTATTTTGAGATTATAAATTACAACTTGAAAATGGCTTATAAGAGATTTTCTGCTCATATTTGGTGTTTCGCTCTCTGCAGAAAAGCTGAGATTCAATAAAGTTAATTAATAAGAATTGTTTCTGAAAATGGGAAAGAAATCATAAGGAACTTGTCAAATTTGAATTACTTACATGCCAATATGGAAAAACGATAATAGTAACTTATGAAACTTTTCTTAGCATGATAGGTGAAGGGAATACAAATGAATATATATGTATACTTACACATAGGTCCATATATGCGTATGAATATATATCTGAGCATGTGTGTATATGTGTATATAGAGGGTATAGGATCAATTGCATATGAAGGGATGATACTTTAAAAGGCGAAATTCTCAGGTGGGAGAGGACTAGAATGAAAGGTGACAGGGAGAAACAAAATAGGTTTAATCATCCCATAGAGAAGAGGCTAGGGATAACTGTTACAACTTTACTTTCAATTACTCTCCTTGAATTTGGCTTAGGGAAGAAATGGCATAAACTCTAAACTGGGTATCATGAGAGGGGGGATGACGGAGGGGAGGGCAGGGTCTGGGGGAGGGATGCTAGAAGCACACACTTCAATAAAGGGACAGGGTAGAGAACAGAACAAG
>JAQQSW010011811.1:2500-12671 GCA_028646575.1 Pseudocheirus occidentalis | reverse complement strand
TAGATAGATAGATGGGTAGACAGATAGATGACAGATAGACAGACAGAAAGATAGATGCATAGATGGAAGATAGACAGATGGAAAGATAGATAGATAGATAGATAGATAGACAGACAGATAGACAGACAGATAGACAGAGAGACAGACAGACAGACAGACAGACAGATACATACATACATACATACATACATACATACATACATACATACATACCTATATACATAGAAAGAAGACAGATAGATAGATAGATAGATAGATAGACAGAAAGATAGATGCATAGATGGAATATAGATAGACAGATGGATAGATAGATAGATAGATAGATAGATAGATAGATAGATAGATGGATGGATAGATAGATAGATAAATAGATGGATGGATAGATAGATGGATGGATCAATAGATGGAAGGTAGATAGATAGATAGATAGATAATAGATAGATGATAGATAGATAGACAGAAAGATAGATAGATAGATAGATAGATGATAGATAGATAGATAGATAGATAGATAGATAGATAGATAGATAGATGGATAGATAGATAGATAGATAGGTGGTGGGGTGAGTTGAATATGAAGGAATGATATCTAAAATATAAAATTAAGGGATGAGGGAGGAATATATTGGGAGAAGGAGAAAAGGAGAGATAGAATGGCTAAATTATCACACATAAAAGAGGAAAGGTTTCACAATGGAAGGGAAGAGCAGGGAGGTGAGAGGGAATGAGTGAACCTTACTTTTGTTAGATTTGTCTGAAGGAGGGAATAAAATACACACCCTATTTGTTATCTTACCCTACAGGAAAGTAAGGAGGAAGAGAATAAGTGGAAGAGATGGTAGAAGGAAGGGAAAGTTGGGGGAGGGGTAGTCAGAAGCAAATACTTTTGAAAAGGGGCAAGCTCAAAGTAAAAAATAGCATAAATGGGGTATCAGAATAGGATGATAGAAAGTAAGGGGGGAAAGAATGAGTGTGTGTGGGGGGTGAAAGAACGGGCAATCACAATGCATGTCACTTTGGGTTTGGGGTGAGGAGAGACATAGGAAGACAATCTTGTGGAAATAAATGTTGAAAATTAAAAATAAGTAAATTCTTTTATAGTGAAGTGAAGCTTTCTCTTGTGGTCACTTTGGCTTCTCCTCTGTTTCTATCTTTGCAGTTACTTGATTATTAGATCTGAGGAACACCCCTGATATAGCAAGCTTTAGTTTTAGCATTTTTCTGAGTCCTGAATGATAAAGATGGAGTGATGGAAGAGATGGAGAGAAATGGAGTAGATAATAAATGTCTTCAGTAATAGTTGAATGAAAATTTCGAAGAACAGAGCTGTTTTCACTATGCTCTCCTGCCTCTGATCTGCTGCAGGCAAGTGGTGCATATTCTACAAAAAGGACCTCTCCCCCCCCATTGTGATAGCCCCCTTCCTTGGCTCCCTATTTGAGCTTATTTTATTTGACTTTTTGTCACAGTTATACTGCCTTTTAGACAGTTCACTCCTTGAAGAGGGCCAGGTCTATGAAGAGCATAGCTCTCTTATTTCCGTAATTATTAACATATGGGACCTTATGGTTACTTGCCAGATACATAGGCACAGTCTTATAACAGCTGTACTAGATGCAGGGACGCTGAAGAAATGTTGAATTGAACTGAATTGAGTCAAAATAGGAGATGATGAGATTGGAGCCTCGAGCTCTTTTTCTCATTCTATCCATCTTGCTCTCTACGAATTTGAAATCTTGAAATGGTACAGCAATACGTGCCATTGATCTCCCTTCTCGGTGAATCATTAGTCCTCTGTGGGTTGCTACCCCTCCCCGCACTACCTTGAATTCCCTTCCTTCGGTCTCCTAGACATCAACAATCCTTCCCATGAGGGCCTTCACTTCATTTTTAACTTTTCTAAATGCTGTAGAACAGTAGATCAGAAAGGGTAGTCCAGTTACCCTAGTTACCCTCCTCTATTCCATTCTTGAGGGACACGACTTGAGCTCCAAACTATTATCAAAACAATACTAAGATACAACTCCTAATATGTTAAATATGTTAAAGATATAACCCCTGCACAGAAAAGCTTTTTGAAGTCTACACTAATGTTTTAAGAGCATAAAGGAGTCCTAGAACTAGAAAAGTTTGAAAACTGCTGCAAAAGAACATTAGAGCTACTCTCAGAGTAAAAAAAAAATTCATCAGAGTGACAAATACTTTTAGGCCTATGACAGGCCTGCCCTCATATAGCTTACAGTTTAATGGGGTAGCCTAGGTACAAATTGGATCTCTAACACTTATTGACTATGACCCTGGGCAAGGCATTAAATCCCTTTAGGTCTGAGACAATTAATTGCACAGAAACTGCTGACCTGTCTCGGTAGAAACTACTTCTCTGATCTGAGATAAAATCTTATTGAAAAATCATTGATCTTGGGGGTGTAGCCAAGATGGTAGCATAGAAAAATCATTGATCTAGTCCTCAGTCTGTAAAAAAGTTAAAAACTATTTTTGACATGATAATGTAAAGAATCTGCCCATTTGGTTTTGTGTCTCCTCCTCCTGGCCAGTAAATGCCACAAAGGCAGGAGGAACTCTGTATTTTCTGTTTTCTAGGTCCCTGAATAACTCCTAGGAGGCACTTGATAAATGATTGTTGAATTGAATTAAGCAAGCAGAAGCTTGAATCTATTGTTTATGCTGATCATTTTGCATTGAAATATATTGGGACAATAAGTTCAGATGACAATCACCACGAGAAACGCTCCTGCGTGATATTTCTTGGGCTGCAAGGGAGACTCAGGCACAGCTTCTCTGACAATGTGTTTTGAACTCATTTTTACTCACAATCAAGAAACACACGGAGTATGATGTGTAGACTTCTTGTCATATTTAGATCCTAGGAACCGATGGATTAAGCACTTGTCCTTTGAATCTTTTCCACATGGATGTGTGCTGGTGGATAGAAGGGTGATGTGAGTGAACTGAAAACCAGAATCTTGGTAACTAGTAGGAGACACAGGACAAGACCCACAGCAACCTTTCTAACAAAATCAGTTCAACAAATTTGGACTGAATGCCTACTTTGTGAAAGGCACATTCAGTGTGGCTGGGGCTTGGACTGGGGCTGGAGCAAGGAAGTGCTTGGGGCCTGGGTAAGGGGGAGGGATGGCAGGAGCCATAGTACAGAGATCAATAAGATATGGTTCTTGCCTTCCCCCCCCCCCCCGCCAAAGCTTACAATCTAAAAATGGAATCATGGTCATATGTAGTTAATACTATAATGAGTATCAACAATGATTCACATTCATTTAATGTTTTCAGATTTCCTTTATATGATTGATCTCTTTTGATAGATAGGGCATCAATTATCTCCACTTTGGAGCTTTCTCTCTCTCTCTCTCTCTCTCTCTCTGTTTCTGTCTTTGTCTCTCTCTGTCTCTGTCTCTATCTCTCTCTGTCTTTCTCTCTCTGTGTCTGTCTCTCTCTCTCTCTGTCTGTCTCTCTCTCCCTCTCTCTCTCCTTCCTTTACCTCCCCCTCACTGATTTTCTCTCCCCTTCATTGTCTCTTTTCTACTTCCCTCTCTTCACGTCTTTTCTCCTTTTTCCTTTTCCCTCCCTCTTTGCCCCTTTCTTCTCCTCTCCTATCTCTTCTCTTTGCCTCTGTTTCTGTCTTTTGACGTTTCTGTCTCTATCTCTGTTTTTCTCTTGGTTTCTCTCTGACTTCTCCTCTCTTGCCAGTTTTCTCCCTTCCCTTTCTTTTCAAGCTTCCTCTCTGTTCTCTCCCTTCCCCCCTCTCTTTTCCTCTCATAACTCTTCTTCTCCCTCTCCCCTCTCTCATTTCAACTGTCTTCTCTTTCTCTCCTTTTCTCAGGTTAGTATCTTAGTTGCCCCCCTTCTTTCTTCCCTATCAGTAACTCTGCACCCCTCGTGTGTCAGCTCTCACACATATCTTTCTATTTCCATCTGCTGCCTTCACTTGTGTTACTCTGGACACCTGTGTGCAGGGAGCCTGTCTCATTCTCTTTCTTCCCCCTCCCCTTCCCTCCCTGCCCTCCCTTCCCCTCTCCTCCCCTGTAGGGTGGGTCTCAGACCGCAGGGGTTGCAAGTCTGGTCTCAGAGCACCACTTTCTCAGTGTGGCACTTCCTCTCACACACTGCCTTCGCATGTTGTTTATCTCTCGGAAGGATTGTAACTATAGATAGCATCGGTGGAACTGTATCTGTCTGGGAGCAGATGTCTACCTCCACAGCATCATCTTAATTGCCCTGCTGTGGCCCACCTACCATAAGTCTTCTTCTGCTGATTCCCCCCTCCCTCTTCCACCCCTCCTTCAATTTTGCAGATGATTAGTTGAAAAACAGCAGGGTTGAGCTTGTAGGCATAGCTTCATATGGGAGCATTTAAATCTGCAAGGGAAGAGATTTGTTTTTAGTCCCAAGCCAACTGGACAGTGCAGGCAGAGGTCTCTAGGACTGGCCCAGGGATCAGCATTTGGCAGTGAATTCAAAGGACACCACAGGGAGAAGACAAGGCGTAGATTGTAGCTGATAACCAAAACAGATACGGAATTGTGAATATCTGAAACAGCAAAAGGGCAGATAAATGAGCCGATGTAATTAATTAAAGTGGCCTAAGCAGGCAGAGGCAGAGGGAGATCATGTACATATTCAGTATATCAGAAAGAGGAATAGTAGTATGTTAGTATAGTAGCATGAGAAAAGCCAGGCTCAGATCCTGACTCTGCTGCTTGCTACCTGGTGCTCTGGAAAAGTTCCTTGTCTTCTCTAGGCTTCCATGTCCTACTGTGAAAAGAGAAGGAGGTTGTCTTAGATGATCTCTAAGGCCTTTTCCATGTATAAAGTCCCATTTAATCTTTGTGTTTGATTTTTTTTTTGTTTTTTTACTTGCCATGAAATTTCTTGGTTAGGAGATCTGTCCCCTTCTTGCCCATACTTTACAACCCAGGAGGAAGATTTTTATATCTACTTAATTATCACAATGCAATGTCTCACATTTGTGTTACGTTTTGTGGTTTACAAAAGCATCCATCCAGTCACTTGCTGCTTGCTACTCTCTTATGACATGGGTAGGGCACAATCATCATCTCCACTGTATACAGGGAGATCCTGAGGTCCAGGGAAGGGAAGGTATTTATCTAAGGTCCTTAGAGCTAGTTAGAGGTAGAGACAGTGTTGGAATGAAGGTCTTCTAACTGAATCTTATACTCTTTCTAGTAACTTAAATTATCTTGGATACTATAACTCATCATTTTTGTTTATCTTTTGGTTCACACTTCTTTAATATGCTTAACAGGCATTATTACATGTTGCTATCATGATGAGACTGGGACGTATTAATTAGTGGATGAGTGGGTGAAAATTCTCCTCAACCCTGAATATCTAACCTGCCCCCTGATCATACCTGACATCTCATCGAAGACATCGTAGCCCACCCAACATGGGTCTATTGCCGTCTGCTCTGCCCCATGCCTATGATTTCCTTCCCTCCCTCCAACCTTCCTAGCTCTAGTTCTTGCTCTAGAAACAAAAACCAAACGATACTTTAGTTGCTACTTAAAGGGTCTTGACCATCCACTGCCAAATGGCACAATTTAAAATCTCTGTAACTCCTCACACCCTTTATATCATTCCCTCATACATGTTATGCCCACTTACTAGAATGCAAATCCTGGATGGTAAGAACTATGCCGACAGCCCAGCACAATACCTGGCCCATTATTTAATAAATGCTCGTTGAGGATTGATTGGAAACGAGAGGTTCAGGTTCAATTCAGGTTCTATTATTCCCTACATATTTGTGTGAATTTGAGTGATTCACTTTACTTTTTTTGCCCTTAGTTTCCTTATTTGTAAAGAACCACTGCTGAACTCCAAAGGACTGGGACTTTGCATCCTCTCCCTGAGGGGCTTCTTTATTTAGGATTTATATACCCGACTTAGATCAGGGTTAGACCTAGAAAAGTTTGGCCACCTAAAAGAGAGATAAAACTGCTATTCAGGCCCTTATTTGTGGGGTAATTTTTTTTTAGTTACATTTGACTCTTCATGACCCAATTTAGGATTTTCTTGGCAAAGATACTTGAGTGACCTACTACTACCATTTCCAGCTCATTTTGCTGAGAAGGAAACTGAGGCAAACAGGGATAAGTGACTTACCTAGGTTCACACAGCTAGTAAGTGTCTAAGGCCAGATTTGAACTCAGGAAAATGAATCTTAGAGATTCCAGGCCTAGCACACTGTCTACTACACCACCTAGACACTCTTAACCTTGGGCTGGTTACAATTCCCACCTCCATGATCTGGGGATGTAGGAGGGGACAAATAATATAGTTTAAGTGTTGATCATGTCCCTCTAAAAATGAAGCAGTAGAAAAGTGTTCAATGTGCTGTGAAAATCAGATACGGAGCAGGTATTTATTTCTTACGCACAAAAGTGTCTCACATGTGTAAATCGACAGTAAGACTTAAACAAGTGGTAGTATATGGGCAAGAGTTATTATAATCTGCCTTTACTTAAATACTACCTAAACATGGCATATGTTATGGGGATTATTGATTAAATATTTTACATTTGACTGTCTCTTCATTCTCTCTCTCTCTTTCTCTCTCTCTCTGTCTCCTCCTCCTCTCTGTCTCCCCCTCTCTTTCCCTCTCCTCTCTCTCTCTCTCTCTCTCTCTCTCTCTCTCTGTCTTTCTCTCTGTATATGTGTGTATGCACACATAGATAGATAGATAGATAGATCGATAGATAGATAGATAGATAAATAGATAGATAGATAGATAGATAGATGGATAGATAGATACTACACACAAGCATGCATACATTTGGGCAAGTGACCAAGGACTTGGGGTCATTGGGTTGTCCTCTTGTTTCTTTCAGCCCCAGCCAAAGGACCGAAGCTGTCCCAACCTCTCAGATTTACAAGGTGATTTTAGACAGCCCATCTTGAGTTTTATGCCCTTTCACTCACTCAGAAAAGAAAACACAAAGTGGAAAGAAAACAGGCATGGCCACAGGCTAAAGTAGCTACCATGTGGCAGACGTCATGGAGAAGGGTCAGTCCATTCCCATTCCTCCCTGTAACTCTCGGAGTTATTTGATTTCACCGAGAGGACTAGAGAAGAGAAGAAAGGTGGAGTCCCTCCTTTTTCAATATTTCTAGAGATGGCGGAGCCTTTGGCTCAGCTGAGGATGCTCTGGAATCTCACTGGGACATGCCACCATAGCCCCAAGTCATACACAGCTGGAAGGAGGCAGAGGATTTCTTCTGTGCTTTGCATATAACAGGTTACATGTCAATCCCAGGCTTCTCTCGTTGCTAAATTGATGACCCCACTATTTCTGCTTCTGCCTTATCCTCACAGTAATCAATAAGCTCCATTAACCTGTAAATCCCCCCACCCTGCTGAGTGTTCTATACACAGCTGCCATGTAGCAAATGTCTATTCAACTGAACTGAATTGTAGTAATAAACATCATAGATATTGGGGGCTCTCAGGAAAACACAAACTTTCCAAATCTGGAGCACTCTCTCGGACTTTGGGGGCCCATGGACAACTAAATTGACCATTTTGAGTCTTTTCAGATGTCTTCATGTTTTCAGGACAAAGTCACTATTTTCCACTGAGTATTTGCACCCAGCAAATCACAACTTCCCCCTTTCAAGGAGAGAGCCTTTTAAAATCATATTTAAAAGACCTCAAAAGGTTTCCTAGACATCAAACAGCTTTTAAAATAATATTTTGATGATTTAATTGTAAATAAATCGGGAACATGTGGGTTAAATTGCCATCAGAATCCACATGGATTTTTAAATGAGGGGGCATGGGCCTTGGCATAATGCATTCAGGGTCTTATTGAACTGCAAACATTTGAGAAATAGTTTGTGACATCAGGCAGCCCTCAGATGCAGTGGGATTTGCCTTTCCCGGCTTTGATTGTATGTATACATGGAATGAAACTCTAGATGGGAAGGGAGGTTCCAGCTTCAATAAAATCTGGTTGGAAGGGGCCCTAATGCATGCCAAATGTGTAATTCTGCAGCTCTGGAAAAGTAATGCATCACTGTTCAGCAACAAGAAGGAGAGCATGGCAGTCCAACCCTGCAACATAGGAAAGGAAATGGAAAGTTGTGAGGGAATTTGGTATTCTTTAGAACCCACACATGGAAATTCTGTGAGGTGACCCACCCAATCAGTCAGCGTATGGGTTGACAACAAGTACACTAACAAAATGTGTGATTGCCTCTGTGTGTAGTGGAGCCAAAAGTGCACACGTGTGCACACATGCATGAGCACACACACACAGGGCGCTCACACACCATCAGTTTCCAATCATTGACTGAGAAGCATAAAGAACCTGAGAAGTCATATGCCTTTTGTTATAGAGAAGCAACGTGAGTCCTAGAGAAATAATATGAGTGCCCAAGGTTGCACAGCAAGTGCCAGAGCCAGGATTTGCAACCAGCTTTTGTCAATACAGATGCATCTCACCATAGTATTACAAGTGAGGGAAGGGAAAAGAGATGGAATGAGCATTTATAAAGCTATATGCGAGGCCCCGTGCTGAGTGCTTCATAAATATTAGCTCACCTGATCCCCATGACAGCCTTGGGGTCGGGGAGATGTTATTATCTCCATTTCATAGATGAAGAACAGAAGTGACTTGCCCAGGGTAACACAGCTGGGAAGTATCTGAAGCAGAATTGGAGCTCAGCCATCCCCACCTCCGAGTTCAGCATGCCTTAGCTGCCATTAGTAGCCATTACTGTACCATTATTATTATTCACTGGGATGTAGGTCAAACTCAAGACTAAATTTCCTGACTATACAGGTTTCTTTTGGCCATCCCACTCTCCCTCTCTTGACTGGTTCAGAATGTCATCATTGGGAGCTAAAGATTCAGCTTCTTCTCACATCACATCAACCCTAACGATTCATTGCTAAGATCTCCAAACACAAATGAATTGTTCTAGTAAATATCTGTTGCTAAATTAGGGCTGGGGTATTAAGCAGCCCAGGGATTCAGGTATACACAGTATCAGACATGGAGGCTATTGTTGTAGGGTGTTTTCCTTGATGGATGACATTAGTGTCTAGTTGAAACCTAATAAATCTTCACACCTTTACCAATAGTGTAAGGCTTGGTGGTGTGCCAAAAAGGCCTTTCTAGCGACTCTAATCTTTTACTTTCTTATGATAATATTGTCCTTTTCCCCAATTGCTCCCAGAATCTAGATTAGCATGGAGTAACAGAAAAGGCAGATGAACAGGAAAAAGAGGAGGCATTTATTATATATTCTCATTAATGTGGATACAAAATGTCCATTAATATTTGTGGAAGACAAGGTCCTCACTCACTCTGATGGCTTCCTGGCCCCCATTTCAGACATCAGATGAGTGTGTCAGGTAACAGAGCACAGCTACACAACAGGAAACCACTAAATTTAGGAGTAATGAAACAGAGCCCATGATTCCCAGGGACAGCTCTTAACGACCAGCTTCCTTCTACCCAAATGTTTGCTTGTTTACAATACGTCTGTGAATACCTACCTCATAGTCTTGCTTAATCTTATTAATTCAAGTACTGATTATGAGAAGCACTGTGGAAGGCACTGAGAACACAAAAATAAAAATGAAGAATTGCCATTCCAGAAATAGGGATCCTGATTACAGAATCCCTGCCCTCGAGAAACTAAGGTTCTACTGAAGGAATGTGCCAAGCACTCAAATAAGTGAATAGAAAGTCATTTTGGGGAAGGGGGGGCATGAACAACTAAGGGGATTAAGAAAGGTCCCATGTTAGAAGTGACATCAGCATACCTAATGAGAAGAAAGGAAGGCAAAATTCGTTTGGGAAAGGTAGGCAGGAGCTAAGCAATGAGAGTTTTTAACTACCAATGAGAACAAACTGTATTTTATCGTAGATGTAATAGGGATCTATTCACTGAAGCTTCTTGAACAAGTGAAGGATGTGGTATGACGTATAGTGGAAGGTTATGCTGGAAACCACAGAGAGTATTTTGATGATGAGAGAGAATGGAATTAAGGAGATCCATTAGTAAATAATTTCAATCGTCAATTAGAAAGGTCAAGAGGGCCTGAAATAAAGTGGAACAAAGCAAACAAATTCTGGATATCATAGAAATAGACTAGGAACTG
>JAQQSW010011810.1:0-12672 GCA_028646575.1 Pseudocheirus occidentalis | reverse complement strand
ATGAAGTCCATCTCCTTCCCATTTCTTATAGCACAGTAGTATTCCATTACTTTCATATACCATAACTTGTTCAGCCATTCCCCAATGGATGGGCATCCCCTAAGTTTCCAGTTTTTTTGTCACCACAAAGAGAGCTGCAACAAATATTTTTGTACATATGGGTCCTTTTCCCACTTCTATGATCTCTTTGGGATAGAACCCCCAAAGTAGTATTACTGGGTCAAAAGGTATGCAATTCTTTATAGCCCTTTGGGCATAGTTCCAGATTGACCTCCAGAACGGTTCTGTCAGTTCACAGCTCCACCAACAATGCACCAGAGTTGCAATTTTTCCACATCCTCTCCAGCACTTGTCATTTTCCTGTTTTGTCATCTTAGCCAATCTGATTGGTGAGATGTGGTACCTCAAAGTTGTTTTGATTGGCATTTCTCGAATCAATAGTGATTTAGAGCATTTTTCCATATGCTTCAAGATAGCTTTAATTTCTGCCTCTGAAAATTGGCTGTTCATATCCTTTGCTCATCTATCAATTGGGGAATGACTTGTAGTCTTATGAATTTTACTTAATTCCCTGTATATTTTAGAAATGAGGCCTTTATCAGAGACACTGGTTGAAATATTCTTTCCCACTTTCCTCTTAATCTTGGTTACATTGGCTTTGTTTGTACAGAAACTTTTCAATTTAATGTCATCAAGATGAGCCACTTTGCATTTTATACTGCTCTCCAACTCTTATTTGGTCATAAAGTCTTCCCTACTCCATAAATCTGAAAGGTAAACTATTCCTTGCTTCCCCACATTATTTACAGTATCAGCCTTTATAGCTAGATTGTGCACCCATTTAGACTTGACTTTGGTGTATGGAGTTAGATGATTGTCTATGCCCAGTTTCTGCCATACTATATTCCAATTTTCCTAGCATTTTTTGTCAAAGAGTGAATTCTTAACCCAGAAACTGGGGTCTCTGGGCTTCTCAAATAGAATGTTGCTATAGTTGTTGAGTACTGAGTCTTTTATACCCAATCTATTCCACTCATCCACTACTCTATTCCTTAGCCAGTATCAGGCAGTTTTGAGGACTGCTGCTTTATAATAGAGATTAAAATCTGGTATGGGTAGGGGACCTTAGCTACAATACAGTATAGTACAGTACAGTACAGCATAGTATAGTACAGTAACATGCAGTACAGAACAGTACAGTAGAGTACAGTGTAGTACAGCACAGTATAGTACAGTACAGTATAGGATAGGATAGTACAGTACAGTACAGCATAGTATAGTAGAGTACAGTACAGCATAGTAGAATACAGAACAGTATGGGATACGATAGGATAGTACAATACAGAAGAGCAGAGTATATGATAGAATAGTACTGTACAGTAGAGTATGGTACAGTATGTACAGTATGGTACAGTACAGTATAGTATAGTATAGTACACTATGGTACAGTACAGTATGGTACAGTAGAGAAGAGTATAGTACACTACAGTATAGTAGAGTACAGTATAGTACAGTACAATAGAGTACAGTATGGTACAGTATAGTATAGTAGAGTATGGTACAGTACAGTATAGTACAGTACAGTATAGTAAAGTACAGTATAGAACAATGCTATACAGTAAAGTAGAGTATAGGAGAGTACAGTACAGTACAGTATAGTATAGCACAGAAGGTACAGTACAGTAGAATATAGTACAGTACATTATATTACAGTACAGTACAGTATAGTACAGTACAATACAGTACAGTATGGTACAGTACAGTATAGTCCAGTACAATACAGTACAGTATGGCACAGTAGAGTATAGTATGGTACAGTACAGTATAGTATAGTACAGTACTGTATATTACAGTACAGTATGGTAAAGTACAATATTGTACAGTATAGTACAGTACAGCACAATGTAGTAGAGTACAGTGCAGTATAGTACAGTATATTACAGTACAATACAGTACAGTATGGTACAGTACAGTAGAGTATGGTACAGTACAGTACAGTAGAGTACAGTATAATAAAGTACAGTACAGTATAGTACAATGTTGTACAGTAAAGTACAGTATGGTAGAGTACAGTACAGTATAGTACAGTATGGTACAGTAGATTACAGTACAGAAGAGTACAGTATAGTATACTACAGTACAATACAGTACAGTATGGTATAGTAGAGAACAGCACAGTATATTACAGTACAGTACACTATAGTACAATACAGTACAGTATAGTACAGTAAAATATTGTACAGTAAAGTACAGTACAGGAGAGTACAGGACAGTACAGTGCAGTATAGTACAGTACATTATGGTATAGTACAGTACAACACACTATGGCACAGCACAGTATAATACAGTATTATACACTACATTATATTATACTACAATACAGTACAGTATGGTACAGTACAGTACAATATAGTACAGTACAGTATAATACAGAACAGTATAGTACAGTATAGTACAGAACAGTATAGTACAGTATAGTAAAGTACAGTATAGTATTGTACAGTAAAGTATAGTAGAGTAACATGCAGTATAGTACAGTACAGTATAATACAGTACAGTAAAATACAGAACAGTATGGTACAGTATAGTACAGTATTATACAAGAGAGTACAGTATGGTACAGTACAGTATGGTACAGCACAGTATAGTGCAGTACAGTATAGTACAGAACAGTATAGTACACTATGGTATAGTACAGTACAGAAGAGTCCAATACACTACAGTACAATACAGTAAAGTATAGTACAGTATGGCACAGTACAGTACAGTACTGTACAATACAGTATGGTACAGTACACTTCAGTAGAGTACAGTAGAGTGTGGTAAAGTATAGTACAGTACAGGATAGTCAAACAGTACAGTACAGTATGCTACAGTACAGTACAGAGCAGTATACTATAGAATAGCACAGTAAAGTATTGTATAGGAGAGTACAGTACAGTATAGTACAGTACAATAGAGTACAGTACAGCAGAGTACAGTATACTAGAGTACAGTACATTAGAGTACAGTACAGTACAGTACAGTATAGTATAGTACATAATAGTACAGTACAGTATAATATTGTAGAGTAAGGTACAGTATAGTACAGTACAGAACAATATAGTACAGAAAGTATAGTAAAGTACAGTATAGTACACTATAATATTGTACAGTATAGTACAGTATAGCACAGTACAGTATAATAGAGTACAGTACAGTATGGTACAGTAAAGTGTAGTACAGTACAGTATAGTATGGTACAGTACAGTATAGTACAGTTCAGTATGGTACAGTACAGTAGTGTAGAGTACAGTACAGTATAGTATAGTATAGAATGGTACAGTACAGTACAGTAGAGTATGGTATAGTACACTACAGTAGAGTACAGTACAGTGTTGTACAGCATAGAACAGTAGAGTGCAGTACAGTATAGTAGAGTAGAGAAAAATACAGTACAGTATAGTGGAGTGCAGCATTGTTCAGTATAGTATATTACAGTACAGTACAGTACGGTACAGTACAGTATGGTACAGTGTAGTAAAGTACAGCATAATACAGTACAGTATAGTACAGTACAATACAGTACAGTATGGTAAAGTACATTACAATACAGTATGGTACAGAAGAGTATAGTACAGTAGAGTTAAGTATAGTATAGTACAGTACAGTATGGTACAGTCCAGTAGAGTACAGTACAGTACAGTATGGCACACTACAGTATAGTACAGTACAATACAGTACAGTGCATTTCAGTAAAGTACAGTATAGTAGAGCAGAGTATGGTACAGTACAGTACAGTATAGTACAGTACGGTACACTAAAATACATTGTAGTACAGTATAGTAAAGTAAAATGTTGTACAGTAAAGTACACTATACTAGAGTACAGTACAGTAAAATACAGTACAGTATGGTACAGTACAGTATGTTACAGTACGGTATAGTATAGAACAGTGGGGTAGAGTACAGTTTTGTACAGTAAAGTACAGTATGGTACAGTACAGTATGGTACACTACAGTACAGTACAGTATATTACAGTACAATACAGTACAGTACAGAGAGTATAGTACAGTACAATACAGTACAATAAGATACAGTACTGTACAGTACAGTATGGTACCGTAGAGTATGATACAGTACAGTATGATACAGTATAGTACAGAATAGAACGGTATAGTATAGTACAGAACAGTATAGCACAGTACAGTATAGTACAGTACAATATTGTACAGTAATGTACAGTAGAGTACAGTACAGTACAATACAGTAAAGTATGGTACAGTAGAGTACAGTACAGTACGGTAGAGTACACTATAGTACAATACAGCACAGTATAGTACAGTACAGTAAAGTACAGTATGGTACATTAAAATATCATAGAGCAAATTACAGTATAGTAGAATACAGTACAGTTTACAACAGTACAATAGAGTGCAGTACAGTACAGTGCAGTATACTACAGTACAGTATGGTAGAGTACAGTACAATACATTATGGTACAGTACAGAATAGTATAGTACAGTATGTTACAGTACAGTACAATATAGTACAGTATAGTAATGTAGAGTATAGTACAGTATAGTAAAGTACAATATTGTACAATATAATATTGTACAGTAAAGTACAGTATAGTAGAGAACCATACAGTATAGTACAGTAGAGTACACTATGGTACAGTACAGTAAAGCACAGTACAGTATAGTACAGAAAAATAAAATAGAGTACAGTACAGTACGGTACAGGACAGTATAGTACAGTACACTATAGTACAATACAGTACAGTATGGTATAGCACAGTATAGTATGCTACAGTACAGTACAGTGCAGTATAGTACAGTATGGTACAGTACAGTAGAGAATAATACAGTACAGCATAGTACAGTACAGTATAGTATAGTACAGTATAGTATGGTGCAGTATTGTACAGTAGAGTACTATACAGTATGCCACAGTATACTACAGTAGAGTACAGTACAGTATATTACAGCATAGTGCAGTAGACTATGGTACAGTAGAGTACAGTACAGTTTAGTAAAATACAGTACAGTATAGTAGAGTACAGTACAGTATAATAAAGTATAATACAGTAAAAGTATTTTATAGTAGAGAATAGTACAGTATAGTACATTACAGTATAGTACAGTACACTATAGTTCAGTAAAACACAGTAGGGTACAGTAAGTATTGTACAGTACAGCATAGTACAGAACAGTATAGTACAGTAGAATACAGTATAGTATGGGACAGTACAGTAAGGTACACTACAGTATGGTTCAGTAAAGTACAATGTGGTACAGTACAGTAATGTATCGTAAAGTATAATATAGTACAGTAGAGTACAGTATAGTAGAGTACAGTAGAGTATTGCACTGTGAAATACAGTATATTACAGTACAGTACAGTATAGTACAATATAGTACAGTAGAGTGTAATATTGTTCAGTAAAGTATAGTAGAGTACAGTATAGTATAGTATAGTACAGTATAGTAAAGCACAGTATAGTACACAATAATATTGTACAGCAAAGTACAGAATAGCAGAGTACAGTATAGTACAGTACAGTACGGTACAGTAAATTATAGTACAGTGCAGTATAGTACAGTACAATACAGTACAGTACAGAATAGTACAGTACAGTATGGTACACTACAGTACATTAGGGTACAGTACACTACAGTATAGTAGAGTACAGTACAGTGGAGTATAGCATTGAACAATAGAGTGCAGTATAGTATAGTACAGTAGAGTATAGTAAAATACAGTACAGTACAGTGAAGTAGGGTACAGCATTGCACAGTATGGTTTCATAAAGTACAGTACAGTATAGTTCAGTACAGTATAGTACAGTAAAATACAGTACAGTAAATTAGAGTATAGTACAGTATAGTTTAGTACAGTACAACACAGTACAGTATGATAGAGTACAGTACAGTACAGTATGTTACAGTACAGTATAGTAGAGTCCAGTACAGTACAGTATGGTACACTACAGTAGAGCATAGTGCAGTACAGTATAGTACAGTACAATACAGTACATTATGGCACAATACACCACAGTATAGTACAGTAGAGTATGGTACAGTACAGTATAGTAAAGTACAGTACAGTATAGTACAATGATGTACAGTAAAGTACAATATAGTACAGTACAGTATGGTACAGCACAGTACAATATGGTACAGTTACAGTACAATATAGTACAGCAGAGTGCCGTACAGTATAGTAAAATACAATACAGTATAGTACAGTACAGTATGGTAGAGTACATTATAGTATAGTAATGTATAGTAAAGTACAATGCAGTACAGTATGGCTCAGTACAGTATGATACAGTATAGTAGAGTACAGTATAGTACAGTCCATTATAGTACAGTATGGTACAGTACAGAACAGTAGAGAACACTACAGTACAGTATAGTACAGTACATTATGGTACAGTATAGTACAGTACAATACAGTATGGAACAGTATACTGCAGTAGAGTACAGTACAGTATAGTACAGTCAAGGGTTGTACAGTATATTACAATATAGAATAGTAAAATACAATACCGTACAGGACATTATAGTACAGTAGAGTACAGTACAATACAGTACAGTATGGTACAGTGCAGTATAGTACAGTATAGTACAGCACAGTATAGTACAGTATGGTACAGTACAGTACAGTAGAGAACAATATAGTGCAGTAGAGTACAGTACAGCATAGTATAGTACAAAATGGTACAATATTGTACAGTACAATACAATACAGTATGGTACAGTACACTACAGTAAAGTACAGTACAGTAGATTACAGTATGATACAGTAGAGTGCCGTATAGTATAGTACAGTACAGTATAGTAAAATACAATAGAGCACAGTACAGTACGGTACAAAACATTACAGTATGGTACAGAAAAGTACAGTACAATACAGTACAGTATGCTACAGTACAGTATGCCACAGTACAGTAGAGTACAGTAGAGTATAGTACAGAATGGTACAGTACAGTACAATAGAGAACAATACAGTACAGTAGAGTACAGTACATTATAGTATAGTACATTATGGTAAAGTGTAGTACAGTACAGTACAATACAGTATGGCACAGTACACTACAGTAGAGTACAGTACGGTTCAGTAGGTTACAGTATATTACAGAAGAGTGCCATACAGTGTAGTACAATACAGTATAGTAAAATGCATTATAGTATAGTATGATACAGTACATTATAGTACAGTACAGTATAGTATAGTACAGTACAGTATATTATAGTACAATATAGTACAGTACAATTCAGCACAGAATGGTTCAGTACAGTATGGTACAGTTGAGTATAGTACAGAACAGTATAGTACAGTACAGTATAGTAAAGTATGGTACAGTACAGTAGAGAGCAATAGAGTAGAGTAGAGTACAGTAGAGTATAGTATGGTAGAGTATGGTACAGTCTAGTACAGAAAAGTACAAGACAGTATGGTACAGTACACTATAGTAGAGTACAGTACAGTAGAATACAGTATAGTACAGTAGAGTGCCATATAGTTTAGTATAGTACACTATACTAAAATACAATACAGTACAGTACAGTACACTATAGTACAGTACAGAATAGTACAGTACATTAAAGTACTGTATGGTTCAGTACATTATGGTATAGTACCGTATGGTACAGTATGGTACAGTACAGTAGAGTACAATAGAGTATGGTACAGTTCACTACAGTAGAGTACAGTACAGTACAATAAATTACAGTACTGTCCAGTAGAGTGCGGTACAGTATAGTAAAGTACAGTATAGTAAAATACAACACAGTACAGTACAGTACGGTTCAGTATATTGTGATACAGTAGTGTATAGTACAGTACAATACAGTACAGTATTGTTCAGTACAGTATGGTACAGAATAGCATGTTACAGTATAGTACAGGATAGTACAGTAAAGTATAGTACAGTATAGTACAGTATGGTACAGTAGAGTAGAGAACAACACAGTACAGTAGAGTACAGTACAGTATAGTAGTACAGTACAACACAGTATGGTACAGTACACTACCATAGAGTACAGTACAGTAGGTTACAGTATAGTACAGTAGAGTGTCATACAGTATAGCACAGTACAGTATAGTAAAATACAATACAGTATAGTACAGTACAGTATGGTAGAGTACATTATAGTACAGTACTGTATAGTACAGTACAATACAGTACAGTATGGTTTAGTACAGTATGGTAGAGTGCAGTATGACACAATATAGTACAGTACAGTATAGTAGAGTACAGTATAGTACAGTCTGTTATAGCACACTATGGTTCAGTAGAGCATGATACAGTACAGTATAATACAGTATAGTACAGTACAGCATAGTACAGTATGGTACGGTACAGTACAGAACAATAGAGTACAGTAGATCACAGTGCAGTATAGTATCGTACAATAGAGTATGGTACAGTATAGTACAGTACAGAACAATAAGTATGGTACAGTAAAATACAATAGATTACAGTATAGCACAGTAGAGTGCCGTTCAGTATATTACAATACAGTATGGTAAAATACAATACAGTATAGTACATTACAGTACATTACAGCATAGTACAGTATATTACAGTTCAAAACAGTACAGTATGGTTCAGTACAGTTTGGTACTGTACAGTATGGTACAGTACAGTATAGTACAGAACAGTATAGTACAGTACAGCATAGTAACATACAATACATACAGTACAGTATGGTAGAGTACATTATAGTAAAGTACAGTATAATACAGTATAATACAGTACTGTATGGTTAAGTAGAGTATGGTACAGTACAATATGGTACATTACAGTACAGTAGAGAACAATAGAGTACAGTACAGTATAGTACAGTGCAGTATGGTACAGTATAGTAAAGTACAGTATGATACAGTATGGTACAGTATACTACAGTACAGGACAGTACAGTAAAGAGGTTACAGTATAGTACAGTAGAGTGCTGTACACTATAGTACAGTACATCATAGTAAAATCCAATACAGTACAGTACAGTACATTATAATAAAGTACAATACAGTACACTATGGTTCAGTACAGTATAGTACAGTACACTATGGGACAGTACAGTGTAGTACAGTATAGTATAGTAGAGAACAATAGAGTACAGTATAGTACAGTATGGTACAGTACAGTATAGTACCATAGAGTATAGTACAGTACATTATAGTAAAGTATGGTACAGTACAGAACAGTAGAGATCAATACAGTACAATATAGTACAATACGTTATGGTATAGTATAGAACAGTAAAATACAGTATGGTACAGTACACTGCAGTAGAGTACAGTACATTACAATAGATTACAGTATAGTACAGTAGAGGGCCGTACAGTATAGTATAGTACAGAATTGTAAATACAATACAGTAAAGTACAGTACGGTATAGTACATTATAGTACAGTAGAGTAGAGTACAGTACAATACAGTATAGAATGTTTCAGGACAGTATGGTTTAGTAAAGTATGGTACAGTACAGTATAGTACAGCACAGTATGGTAGAGTGCAATATAGTACAGCACAGTATAGTACAGTATGGTACAGTACAGTGCAGTAGAGAACAATGCAGTACAGTAGAGTACAGTACAATATAGTATAGTACAGTACATTATGGTACAGTATAGTACAATTTAATACAGTAAATTATGGATCAGTACAGTATGATACAGTACCATATAGTACAGTACATATAGTACAGTATTGTAGAGTACATTACAATAGAGAACAATACAGTAGAGTGCAGTACAGTATAGTACAGGAAAGTATGGTAGAGTATAGTACAGTACAATAAAGTATGTTACAGTACACTACAGTAGAGTACAGTACAGTACAGTAGGATAAAGTATAGTACAGTAGAGTGCCGTATAGTATAGTACAGGATAGTAAAATACAATACAGTACAGTACATTATAGTACAGTACAGTACAATACAGCACAGTATGGTTCAGTACAGTATGGTACAGATTAGTACAGTACAGTATGGTACAGCACAGTACAGTACAATACAGAATGGTACAGTTCACTACAATAGAGTACAGTACAGTAGATTATGGTGTAGTAAAGTAGATTCCTGTACAGTATAGTATAATACAATACAGTACAGTACAGTACAGTTCAATACATTATAGTACAGTATATATATGTCTATATATACATATATATATACATATACACTACTGTGTATAGTAGAGTACAATACAGTACTGTATTGTTCAGTACAGTATGGTACAGTACAACATGGTACAGTATGCAACAGTACAGTACAGTACAGTAGATTACAGTATAGTACAGTAGAGTGACATACAGTACAGTACAGTATAGTAAAATACAATACAATACAGTACAGTACAGTAGAGAACAATACAGTACAGTATCATATAATACAGTACAGTATGGTACAGTACAGTACAATACATTATGGTACAGCACACTACAGTAGAGTACAGTACAGTACAGTAGATTACAGTAGTAGAGTGCCGTACAGTATAGGATAGTACAGTACAGTATAGTAAAATATGATACAGTACAATACAGTATGGTACAGTACATTATAGTACAGTATAGTACAGTATGGTACAGTACAGAATAATACAGTACAGTAGATTATAGTACAGTATAGTATCGTGCAGTACAGTAAGGTGCAGTAAAGTACAGTACAGTACAGGACAGTATGGTACAGTACTTTATAGTACAGTACAGTATAGTACAGTACAATACACTACAGTATGGGTCAGTGCAGTATTGTACATAGAGTACATTATAGTACAGGATGGTACATTACAGTACAGAAGAGAACTATACAGTACAGTGAAGTACAGAACAATACAGTAGGGTAGAGTAAACTACAGTAGAGTATAGTACAGTAGAGTGGATTACAGTATGGTGTAGTAGAGTGCCATACAGTATAGTACAGTACAGTAAAGAAAAATACAACATAGAACAGTACAGTATGGTACAGTACATTATAGAAAAGTACAGTATAGTACAATACAGTACAATATTGTTCAGTACAGATTGGTACAATACAGTGTGGTACAGTACAGTGTAGAACAGTACAGTGTAGTTCAGTACAGTATACTACAGTATGGTACAGTACAGTACAGTAGATAACAATACAGTACAGTATAGTACAGTAGATTACAGTATAGTATGGTAGAGTGTGGTACAGTATAGTACAGTACAGTATAGTAAAATAAAATACAGTATAGTATAGTATGGTACAGTACATTGTAGTACAGTACAGTACAATACATTACAGTATGGTTCAGTACAGTATAGCACAGTACAGTATAGTACAGTATGGTATTGTGCAGTACAGTAGAGTACAATACAGTAGAGTATTATACAGTACAGTATGGTACAGTATAATAAAGTACAGTACAAAACAGTATGGTACAGTAGAGTACAGAACAATACAGTATGGTACAGTACACTACAGTAGAGTATAGCACAGTACAGTAGATTACAGTATAGTACAGTATAGTGGCATACAGTATAATACAGTACTGTATAGTAAAATACAATACAGTACAGTACATTACAGTACAGTACATTATAGTACAGTACAGCATAGTACTGTACAATACAGTACAGTATGGTTCTGTACAGTATGGTCCAATACAGTAGAGTACAGTATTGTATGGTATAGTATAATATGTAGAGTATGGTACAGTATGGTACAGTACAGTACAGTACAATACAGTATGGTACAGTACACTACAGTAGAGTACAGTACAGTACAGTATGGTACAGTACAGTAGAAAACAATACATTTCAGTAGAGTATAGTTCCTTATTATATAGTACAGTATAGTATGGTACAGTATAGTTCAGTATAGTACAATAGAGTATGGTAAGGTACACTACAGTAGAGGAGAGTAGAGTACAGTACATTACAGTATAGTAGAGTGCCGTACAATATAGTACAGTACAGTATAGTAAAATGCAATACATTACAGTACAGTATGGTATACAGTACATTATAGTACAGTACAGTATAGTACAGCATAATACAGTATAGGATGGTTCAGTATAGTATGGCACAGTATAGTACAATACAGTATTGCACAGTACAGTAGAGTACAGTATGGTACAGTAGAGTATGGTGTGGTAGAGTACAGTAGAGAATAATACAGTACAGTACAGTATAGTATAGTATAATACAGTACAGTATGGTAGAATAAGGTACAGTACGGTACAATACTGTATGGTACAGTACACAAGAGTAGAGTACAGTACAGTAGATTACAGTATAGTACAGTAGACTGCTGTACAGTATGGTACAGTACAGTACAGCAAAATAAAATACATTACAATACAGTACGGTACAGTACATTATATTACATTACAGTATAGTACAGTACAATACAGTACAGTATGGTTCAGTACAGTATGGTACAGTACAGTATAGTACAGTATGGTACAGTACAGTACAGTAGAGAACAATGGAGTAGAGTACAGTACAGTATAGTACAGTACAGTACAATATCTTTTTTTTTTTTTTTAGGATCTTAAATGCTTTTAATCTTAAACAGCACATTTTCCAATAACAGCTTAGGGTTAATTTTCTTCTCATCTAGCTATAATAAACAATAAAGATCTACCATCTCTTTCATTTTTTCATTTTTTTTAAATTTTAATTTATTTTCTTGGTTACATCATTCATTTCCACAA
>JAQQSW010011809.1:0-12672 GCA_028646575.1 Pseudocheirus occidentalis | reverse complement strand
TAGCTGTGTGACCTTGTGCAAGTCACTTAACCCTAGTTGCCCTTCAAAAAGCAAAAAAGTAGAAATAATAAAGGAAAAGAGGGGCCCAGGAAGGCTTTGGAGCCCTCCTCCATTTCCCCCTCTCCCTCCTCCCTTTCCTCCTTTCTCCCTTTCCCTTTTCCCTACCTAGTTCAGCCCAGTCCTGCCTGGTCTGGCCTGGCTGCTACGGGAGACCTGAAGCTTCTTGGCAGATGCCCAGATAGTATATATCTGGTTGTTAAAGTTGGGAAAACAAAACAATTTTTTGAGTAATAAAGTTGCCTCCTAAATTCAAGTGTCACCTAAATGATGATGATGCCACTGGTTCCATGTGCCGTGAAAGGAGAAATCTTTTGGAAGAAGATTCACATGAAGAAGAGCACTTTTTCCTAATGGGCCCATTCTGACCAAAATTTGGACCTTGTTAGGCATAGATGAAGTAATTGATGGTGTGCAAGATAATATTACAAAAATGAAAGAGAAGAGAGATTGGGTGTGTATAAGACAAATCAGAAAGCTTATCAGATAATGCAGCAGCAAATCTGCGCAGCTTCCAAGAGAAATGTGGTGGTATGGCTGCTTGCTGTTACCCTTTTGCTAGTGATTGTCATTCCCCTTGTCCTGAAATAAATGGACTTACTGTAATGACCAGAGATCCCCGTTAAAACAGTTCTTGGGCAATTAAAAAAAGAAACTTGCTGCATAATTTAATGAAATATGTATATGGCTTTCAAGTTGTTTTTTTCTCAAGAACTAAAAAGAGGCAAGTGTTCAAATTGGAACATTGCCAAGTTCCTGATTTTCCTACTCCCCTTCACCAAATAAGCATGGTGTATTCAGGGAGGACTACTAGCTATGGCATGAGGGTTTACTGAGCTCTCTTCAAGGCTTCTCATTCACCTTTGGTATCCACCTGCTCCCCAACTCTTACTTGTGCCTCTAAGAAGCTGTAGCGTGTGCATTGGCCATACCTCAGTAAAACCATCTTGGCAGATGGGCTAAACCAGGCTGAGGGTAACTGACAGGCCTCAAATTCATTGGTGAGTTAGGGGGATGTCTACCCAAGCATGTGAAGGTTCCCCCAGTGGAATCAGCAGATGAGAACAATTTGTTCCAATGGGCACAGTCATGAAGGAGGTTGAAGCTGGCACTGTGGAGCACTTGGAGCTTGGTTAGACATCACAGATGTCAAGATTGTCCGCTGCATCTCAGGCCATTGCCAATTGTCTTGACTTTTGTCCTGCCACTGGGCTTTGATGACTTTGGAAGAGAGAGTGAGGCTGATGACTATGCAGCTCTGTCTCACTCAAATCCAATTCATGAGTGAGTCAAGACATCACCCTGCAATGGTGATCCTCTTCAAAAATGAAGGATGAACAACAACAAAAATTTGTATATGTAAATATTTAAACATTAATGATATTTATAATTTAATACAGTAGGTAGGGATTTATTGCGTCAAGTTTAAGGATAGAGTGGGAGGTAAGAAGACTATGTAAAGAGATGAAACATTATGTAAAAAGATATGGGAACCATTCAGTTCATGATTGCAAAATGTAGGAAATAAAGGAAAGTTTGAGAGAGAAGAGGTATTAGATTGACCACCAAACTGAAACTGCTAAGCATTCAAACTCTGATGCAGAGACTACATCTCTAATGGGATGACCACACTGCTTGAATGCCAAATGCACACTTGACAAAAAGACTGTTGTAGAGCCAAGCACAAGCAGCTTTCCAGAGGATTACTGCTGTGACTGCTCAAGGTTCAGATTACACAGTATAGTGAGCACTCTATTCAATAACAAATAAGAGCAAAACATTCACAGAAAATCAAGGTACAGCATTCACAATGTTACAACTTATCACAAATAATCAAAATAAAGCATTCACAACAACTTGTCGCAGAAAACAGCCACATAGTTTTCACCACAGTGATCACACAGTTTTGAACAAAGTATAATCATTTAGTCAATCAATCACTTAATAACTCAGTCATTCAATCAATTAAATCATTCAATTATCCTTAAGGAGGTTTGCCTTCTTAAGGTACACAAAGTACAGTAGTCAAAGTTCTCCACCCATGGGGCACACCAAGTTACAAATCAGTCACTTATTCAGTCATCATTCACTATTCAATCATCAGAAAATACACAAGTCCTCTACCCCTAGATCACTAGTAATTCACAATTTCTCAATCAGTACACAGTATCCAAGTAAAGCCTTCTTTCAGCTTTACTTAGAATCTCTCAGATGCCCTGGATGTCCTTCCATAGTCCTAGATCCTACCTGGATTCACCAAACTGTCACCTTAGTTCAAAGCCAGACAGCTCCCAGGTCCTTGTCCAGCTCTCTACACACTTCCTGTTCCACAGTGAAGCACAGAGTCCAATCTACCTTGAATCCTTCACAGTCTCTGTTCCCAGGAAGTTAAGGCTTAACAAAGCCACAAACAGGTTCATACAAAGTACCAGCACCACAGTTATGCTTCCTCAGCCCACAGCAGCTCCAGTTGGCCCTTGGATGTCTCCAGCAGTTCCCAGAAGCTCGGGCTAGCCCTTGGACTCAGAAGCTCCTCAGCAGAAGCTCCAGCTGGTTCCCAGAACCAAAATCACTTCACCAAGGTTCCCAAAATCAAAATCATTCTCTCCAGCCTGGGGGGGGGTGTGGCTTTCCTCTTTATCCTCTCTTGTGGAAGCAGCTTCTGCCTTGATGAAGTTTGCTTCAAGAAGATCTATCTGACCCAGCAGAGGCTCCTCCTTATGTATACACAGCATTAGCTCCTTCCTGTTTCAGCCAACCCTTTCCTGTTATGTCAGCAACAGGGGTTCATACCTTCTGTTTCTTTAACAGAGGCTTGATTAATTACTAAGTGCTAAGTACCTCTCAGCTTAGCAATAAAAAAGGAATTTCAAATTTCATTACTATTACAATTGTTTTATGAAGAATTCACACAGGACAAGTGCTCACATGGAGGTCAGAAGAAGTGATAGGACAACAGTCTCAAAGTTTCTCTCAGAACTTTAGAATTGATTGTGTGACATGGGAGACACTGGAACAGGACAACCCAGCATAGTGCACCTTCATCAGAGAAGGTGCTATGCTCTGTGGGCAAAGCAAAGAATCCACCCCAAATGTTCACAAGGGCTATTTGTGCCAGACCTGTGGTAGAGCATTCTGAGTTCATACTGTTCTGATCAGCCACAGTCGGACCCATTGCACCTTGACTCTAACATAGTGATGTCATTTTGGTCCTCTTCAAGAACAAATGACAACTGCAAAATATGTAACTTTTCTCATATAAAAAATATGGGTTTTGGAAATGGTCTCCTTATGTTTGTGGAAAAACGAATGTTTTCAATACTGCTACTTTCAACTGTGACTAAATACATTCCTGTAAACCTGTTTTGCCTGTGTATAGAATTTGTGACTATCTTTTTACTGTGACTCTAATGGATTCCAATCAATCTTAAAGCACAGTCTAGCACAGTTAAAGTAGGAAATGAGGTTGAAGGAAAGGAGAGCAACATTAGAACATTTGGGAATGATTCCTACATACAAGTCACTGCAATCAAAACAGTCAACTTTCATTCCCCTCCAGTAATAGTAGAGAAATTAAGAGATCCTAAAGTTTATTCCAGTGACTTACCGTCAACAAAATTTCTTTCCAGAGCTACTAACAAGTAACAAAAATAAGTTACTTTGAGTTTGCCAACCTTTCCCTGCTCACCATTTATGCCCTGGTAGATTGCCAAAAAACAAGAAACATGACATAGGAGAGCCCCCCAGGAGGCTGAGGAATCCACAAATGGGACCATATGTACCTGAAAAATCACAGGCTGGCTAGTGGTGAAAGTTTAACAGTTTTCTTGACTTATTTTCACTTAACCAATAATTAAAGGCAGGTTATGAGATTCTTGTTTTTAAAGTTTAATCTAAGTAGTGCCAGCATAGTTGTGTTCTTCATGCAAGCCAAAAAGAAATTACAAAATTCATTTAAAACCATGACCAAGTTCCACAGTGAAAACAGGAATGATTTCACAGCAACTTTGTCCATGCATCTGTGTCTAGAAGGCATGTCTTCATATATTTTAAGTACAAAATATGTTGCAAGATGGACAATGGCAATATTTAATAAAGAAAATGAGTCTGTATGGTACATGTTTAAATAATTCTGTTCTATATGGTCAGTACTAAGAAGAAGAGCTTTTCTGTTTAAAATGGAAAGAAATATGAAAAGAGGAAGCAGACTAAGGTACAATTAGGACACTTTGCAAATGATGAAGAGGAGAAATATGATTATTATATTTTATGATTTGTCAATAGCATTTTAAGAGCAATTTCTAAGTACAGAGATAAACATCTTTGTACTATGGAGTGTTTCAAAGCTCCCTTCTCTTTTGAGGGATATCAAATGACAGAAACTTGGATTGGGATTCTGCTGACAAAAGAAAATAATTTTACCTTTAGATTTAAAAACAAGAAATTCACTATTTTTACTATGGTAGCTAATGGTTCTGCACAAGACAGTAGCAATGCTAATTTAGGCCAAGATTGCCTCATTGTTGACAGAGGTGTCCAAAAGTGGAAGAAAGTGAATTCTGAGAGACTTTTGGGAGAAAGTGAATTCTTTTCATTAGAAATCTTCTGAGCTGCTAGATGGCACAGAAGATGGGGTGGCTAAGTGGCCCAGTGAATACAGCACCAGCCCTAGACTCAGGAGGACCTGAGTTCAAATCTGGCCTTAGCCACTTGACACAAAAAACAGCTTGTGACTTTGGGCAAGTCACTTAACCCCAATTGCCCTCCAAAAAGCAAAAAAAAAAGAAGTCTTCAGCAGAGGCCTAGTCACTAACTTGGAAATGTAAAGGGGGATCCCTTTTAGCACTGAGATAAGAACTAAGTGAGCAAAATTAAGATTCGTGTTCATATTTTTTAAAAAGGCAATGAGATGGGATTTAGTCAGGTGATCAACAAGATGGCAACAAGAGATGTCCTCCAGTCTCTAAAGACTGCAAAACTTGGCCCACCCCAACAAAAATGAGGTGCCAGAGTAACTGCAACTGAATCAAGAACAAGAAGAGCAGCAAGACAAGAGCTTTCTTAATTAAGAGTCAAGAACCCCAGTCCTTAAAGTGCTCCGGTTGCATGTGCGAACCAGCCCAATGGCTTGTTTGGGGATCAAACACCAATTCCCAATCTCCACCCAGTTGCAAGAAGAAATAGACATTGATTCTGTCTAATCATATGGAGAGAGGAAGGTTGAGTGAATTCTCCCTGGGATGACCCCGAGTTTAGGGAGCCCAAAGGCTGCAGAAATTCTATCCAGAATATGCTTTTGCACTTTTCATAATCTTGCAAAAGTTGGCAGACCCTGATTCATCCCATTCAGAGAAATAAAGAAGGAAAATCAGGTACAGGAGGCAACACAAATGGCTATACTGGATCTGAAGAAACAGATTGAAAGATTGACAACTAGAGTCTACTCTGTAAGCTACCTGAAGGAAAGACCATGACTGGTGAAAAACAAATTATTTAATGAGGAAGAAGGATAAGCCAGCTTTGCAATCAAGCCTTGGAGTTATTTCTTGTTTAGTTGTTTTTCAGTAAGATGCCACTCTTTGTGACCCCATTTGGGTTCTCTTGGCAGAGATATGGGAGTGGTTTGGCACTTCCTTGTCCAGCTCCTTCTCCAGCATCCTGCAGATGAAGAAACTGAGGCCAGCAGCGGGAAGTGACTTGCCCAGGCTCACACAGCTAGGAAGTTTCTGAAGCCATATTGGAACTCAGGAAGACTCATCTTCCTGCCTCCTGGCCCAGGCTCTGCCCACCGTGCCGCTGGAACTTATTGAATGGGGAAGGGGGTGGGGGGAAGCTGGATCAGACCTTTGCTAGATGTGAAAAACAGAGTTACTAAAGTTGGGAAGGAGCTTCCAGACATCAGATGAAATCTGACGTTTTGAGATCAGATGAAAACTTAGCTGAGCCTGGGATATACCAGAAGACATCCCAGCATCTGCTTTAAGAGTTGAGTCTCTGGAACTCTGAGGAGGCAGAGCCCTTAGACCTGTCTGAGAATTGATCTAAGGGGAAGGCTGGGAAGGGGTTAGCTCAAAGGAAATAGGGAATGCCACACTGACTTTTCCTGGCTTGAATAGGTGAGCCCAGGGGGAGTTGTACACCTTTGGGTAGGAACTTTCTAAGGGCTTCCATCCAAATAGGGTGAGTGCCCAAACTTGAGTGCCCTTTCCCCTGTCTCTGAATGGAGTTTTAGGCAAGTGGGTAACAGATATCTTCTGAAAGTTAAGTAACTCTGGCTAACTGATATTGACCCACTGAGCTGTGGGGAGCACACCAGTGGGGGCTAGTGTATGACTCCAGATGCAGTCTAAATGTCTCCTATGGGAAATATACAGCATTATGAATGAAAGAAAGAGCAGCTTGTCATGTTCAATAGGCAGCACTGAGTGGTCAAATCAGAAGTAAACCCTCCAGCCAGTTAGACTGTTCAGTCAGATGGCCAAAAGATTCTCTGTTTGCACTCTTTGGATGAACCCAAAATACACACAAGAAGCACACGCTTGTGGGTCTACCATAGCTTTGTGTGGAGAAATAGCCAAGGGCATCTTCAGGAACAGCTTAGGACAGAACAAGGGCCCCATTCCTGGATGGATACCTGATGACCACCAAGCACATGGAGGGGGATTGTGTTGAATTTTCTCAGATACTTGGAGGGGGATGGTCAGCTCCCCCAGGATGATACTACACTGGAATCCCAGGCACTGACCATCTCTGATCACGGCTGGCCAGCATCATTTCCCTTTCTACTCCTCAGATCCAGGGGGGAGAAGAGCCAGCTGCCAGCACAACTGCAGGTTCTCAGGACCCTGCCCTACCACTGCTGCTGCTGCCAACTCTCCTAGATAGTGAAAACTTACACTTAGCTGGTGGTGCCACAATGGGAAGAGTCAGGAGGCCCTGGAGTCAGGAGGACCTGAATTCCCATCTGCTTTCAGACACTGACTAGTTGTGTGACCCTGGGCAAGTCACGTCAATGCTGTCTGACTCAGTCTCCTCAACTGTGAAATGGAGATAATAACAGCCCCTACTTCCTAGGGGTGCTGTGGGGATCACATGAGGTAATACTGTAAAAACCCTTAGCCCGGTGCCTGGCATGTGGCAGCTGCTACAGAGATGCTTTTCACTGCACTGATGGATGATCACCTATTCCCAAACTGAGTCCCTTGTTACTGTTCCTCCAGCTCTAGGAGCCTGTGAGTGATTGTTCTTTCCCCAGAGGCATGCTGCTCAGGAAGCCTCTTCTCTCTCCAGAAGGTCCAACCTCTGCATTCTCAGACTCTGGTTTCCATGGAGGCAATACACCAGACTGGCACTGCCGAGACAATCTCCCTTTTCTGTCACAAGACCACAATGCAGTCTAGCTGGGTTTGTGCTTCCTAAGAAATGCTCCTTCTCTGCCTAAGATTGAGGAACCACCCCCCCCTTCTTGGGGGGATGTTAAGGCCCTGTCTGCCCTCAGCTCCTGTCTGACAGTTGCTTCTGTGGGAATATTTGATACCCCTGCCCTGGTTACTGCCCTCTTTGACTGGAAAAGTGGCCTAACATGCACTCTCCTACTAGAAAAAATGGGAATAAAACTGTAAGTACCTTCACATGACATCCCCAAGCTTCTGTCCCAAGGGAGCCATTAATAATTGGGACAGGGTGGGGGTGGGGGGCTAATGGGGGCCCATGGTGAGCAGGGAGGAGAAGTAATATCTACATACCCTGACTGCCCATGCTCCACACACTGTATTCTGGCAGAGAGGGACAAGGGGATAAGGCCTGTCAGGTTGGTGGTAACCTTTGTAAGCTAGCAGAAAGGGTACACCTCTCACAAGAGACTATTGTCCCAAGCTTCCTGGCCAAATGAGCCTTCTTGGGGCAGCCCCAGACACCAGAGCTCACCCTCAGTGAGACCTCTGAAGAATCCCCTTCCTCATGGCACAGCCACAGCCACACCTGAGAATCCTAAGAAGGATCAAGTGAGGGTCCCCCTGCCCTCCAGGAGGCGTGTGTTTATCAAACATGGGCACACTGCCTTGCAGGCTCTTCAAGGTGAGTTCATGAAGCAAACTCCCTTGGCCAACACCCAGCAGAGGAGCCAGAGCCTCACAATTGAGTGACTTAAACAGGAAAATTCTGTGCAAGGAGGGAGACCAGCCTTTAAGAGGGTGGGTGAGCCAAGCCAGGGGAGGCTGCAGCTGCTCATGGTTCTGTTCATTTCATGGTGGCAGGGCTCTTCTGATGTGCCATCACTTCACTGTTTGGCACTGGCGGGGAGCCCGCACCCCTGGGCCCTCCACTCTCTAGAGTTCTGATGTGCTTGGACTTTCCCCTCCCCTGAGAAGCTTCTGCCTCCCGTGATGGTTTGGTCCCTCCTCCCAACTGGGAAAAATGATCCAAGGCCAAGGGAAGTAGAAAGGGTTAAATGCAGCTCAACAACTCAGCATTAGTCAAGCACCCTCTGATCCTGTGAGTTAGGCACTGGGCTGGGGGCAGGAGGAAATGGGTGAGGGCAAGTGACCGTGATGGTGGGAGAGGGAGGTTTAGGGCCCAATAAGGACTTGAGAGGGAGAAGGAGAGAGGACAGTTTAGAGCCTGCTCTGGCCTTGGCTCACATCCACTAGTGTCCTTCTCCCCCACTCCTTCTCAGCCCTCTTCACCTCCCCCTGCTCCTGAATGAATGGAGGCTGCTGTGAAATGGAAGGGAACTATGATCTATCCAAACTTCATATCATTCCTCCTCTCCTAGTCCTCTTCTTCATCCTCCCTCTCAGCCAGGACACCTCTTAGCTATTGCCAAATTGTGCAGCCCTAGCTCAAGCCCTGCCCATACTGTGCCCCACTTCCTCCCCTTTCCCCTCTTGCTCCTCTCTGGTGGTGTCTTCCCCAGACAGGATGTGGAGACCTTGGGGGCACAGGATGTGTGGATTTCTTGTATTTGTGAGCACTTAGTGGTGGCACATATAAATGTGTGCACAAGTAGGACCCGATTCCATAAGTGCCTTTTTATTTCATTACTCTTCCATGCCATCCCTTCTGCTTTGTTTCTCTTTCCTCCCCTCCCAATCTTAGCCATTTACTTAACCACCTAACCTTACACTGTCTTCCATTCTTGGAACCCTTCCCACCTTGTCAAGTTGTCAATGCTGTATTCCTCCAACTGGGGAATGCTATGCCACCATGCTGCCTGGATCCCATCAAACTCTTTTTGCTCTAAAGCTCCCTACAGAAACCCTCCCTTGACCATGGTAACTGAGGGCCTTGCTTCATACTTTACTGTGGCATTATAAGCCATAGCCAGTGAGCTCCCTCTTCTCCTATTCTCTACACCTTTCTATCTGATTGATGTCACCTCCCTTTCTTTCCTCCTTTACACTACACTTTGATGAAAAGGTAGCCCCTCTCTTCAAGGGTGCCAGCCCCTCTTCACATACCCTTTGGCACCCTCCTCAAGCTCCTTTTGGAAAACAATCCTCTTGACCCTAATCCTTTAATCTTCGGTTCCTCCCTATCTACTGGCATTTTCCCTGATGCCAATTAACATATCCAAGTCTCCTTCATTCTTTATGCTATGCCGCCCAATGAGCCCTCCCAGACTCTCAAACTCTCATCCTTGCTCTTTTCTCCATATTCTTTTCATCCACTTCCTCTTCTCTCACTGCCTGGTGCTTTGTAATGTGGCTTCACTCATCACTCAACTGAGCCTGTTCCCTCCAAAGCTACCAATTAATTATCTTTTTGTAGCCATTTTTTTTTCAATTATCTTTCATCTTCTTGCTAGCCTCTGACACTGCTGAACACTCTCTGCTCCTGGATTCTGTCTCAGAGTTCTTGTGGTGCTTCTCCTTCTTGTTTGCCTCCTACTTCTCCTGTTAGTTATCATCCATTTCACACACCTGAGCTGTGGGTTCCTCCCAAGACTTTGTCCTAAAGCCTCTCTCCTTCTCCTTCTATATTCCCTCTTTTTCTCTATGAGTGACCTCAACAGCTTCCAGGAGTCTAATCCTCATCTCCATGCAAATGACTCCTGCATCTTAGCAGTGGAGCTGTTGCCTTTCCTCTGACCTTCAATCTGGCTGGATGGAATTCCTGTATGGAATGTTCTGGGGGCATCTCAGACCCAATGTGTGTAAAATAGGACTCATAATGGTCCCCACCTCGCCAAATACTCCCTCCTTCCAAACTTGCTCATTTCTGTTGAGGGCACTATCACCTTTACACTCCTGACTTCACTCAGGTTTACAACGATACAACATTTACAACATGTCCACATTTCCTCATTATTACCTCACATATTCAATCAAAGGCTGAATCTAGCTCTTTCTACCTCCCTAACGTGTCTTGATTCCATTCTTTGATCTCATAAAGCCACCAGACTAGCTCAGTCCTCATCACTTCTCACCTGGACCATTACAGTAGGTATCTAATTGGTTCCTCTGCTTCCAGTCACCCCACAACCCAACCCATGCTTTCTAGTGATTTTCCTGAAGTGCCAGTCTGCTTGTTTCTCTCTTCTGTTCAGTAATCTCAAGTAGCTTCACCTCTCTTTGGCATTTAAGAACCCTTTGTGTGAGATGAAAGAGTTCAGAGTCTGAATTTAAGGTCAGAAAAGGTCTTTATTCTTTCTCATGAGAAAGGACTCTGTCCCTATCACCCACATGGTGTCTGCAGGGAGAGAGCAACAGGTAGAAGCCAGCCCATGGTTGCATAATCTTCTAATGCCAAAACCCAACCCCCCCCCAACTGGCCTTCACTCCTATTGGTAGGGAGGGCTGGCCCACAACTAAGCTCAGGAGACAAAGGACCCAGAAACATGTGGGCGCCCAATGAAAGCAGTCTTAACCTTATTTGGCATATCTTCTGCTGAGCTGGCACTGGGGGAGGGTCTCCATTGTTCTAAGCCCCAGACTGCTGGAAGTTCAGGTGACCTAAACCTAGGCCTAGTGAGTACTGAAGCCATTCTAGATTTGATTTTTCAGAATGGGGAAACTTCACTATAAATTATCCCTCACACCTTCATAACCTGACCCCAAACTGTTTTCTGAGACTTACTTCTTACACATTGCTTTCCTTCTTGTACACTACAGCCCAGCCAAACTAGACTTCTTAACTGTCCTCAAATACCATATTTCACCTCTTTTCCAAGTCTTCACATTCATGCCCCCTCCCCCATGCCTAGAGTGCATTTCTTTATTCTTTCTGCCTCTTGGAATCCTGAGTTTCCTTGAAAGCTCAGCTTAACCCTCACCTTCTTTGTGAAGCCAATCTTATCCCTCAGCTAGCATCTTCCTGATCCCTCTAAAATGATCATGCATCTATTCTCTAGATAACCATACACATACATGGTGTCTACCCTAGTTAGCTTATGTTCTTTGTCTTTGTCTTTTGCATTCCCAGTTGTCTTTGTATTCCCATTTCCTAGCATGAGGCCTGAAACATAATGGATACTTGTTGACTGATGGATGTTTTGAGACTGATCATTTTTGTTGCCGTTTTTTTGCTTTTTGGAGGGGGGAAAGGTAGGGAAATTGGGGGTTGAGTTGCCCAAGGTCACACAGCTAGTAAGTGCTAAGTGTCTGAGGCTGGATTTGAACTCAGGTTCTCCTCACTCCAGGGCCAGTGCTATATTCACTGCGCCACCTATCCACCCCTTTTTGTTCCTTTTAAGGGGAAACTGGCAACTTGGCTACTTTTAATGCAGAAAACCTGTTTGTTAAAAGAAATTCAGACCCCAGACAAGTCCTCCCCAATATAACTCCTGTGTCAGTTGCTTTCTCCTGACTGAAAGGGCTTGGGTACACAAGAGATGTGATATTTATCTTTCCTGCTCTACCCATGATAGAACCATTTTCTTCCAGGGTACCCCCATATTTGCCCAACACAGGTGAAGCTACTCTCTCCCACTCACCCCACTCCAAAAGATGGTAACTCCATACATGGGTCTTGATTATTCTAGAGGGATAAGGCTCAAGCTGTGTCTTCTCTGAGGTGATTTCCTGGTACCCTCTCTCTCTGAAGTGTCTTCCTGATCACCTAAGGGTATAAAAGGCTCACCCAAGTAGAGTCAAAGGACCTAGAGACTTGGCTGTTGCCCTAACACTTTTGTGAGTCACCACACCCTGCCTTGCACATGACCAGGCACATTTCCACTTGGAGGCAAGGGGGTATATATCAACCCAACTGAAGTCCCGTAGTATCCTTGTTGAATATCCGTTCTATGCTATAACTAAGTAAGCCACCTTATGTTAATCTTTGAATGATCCATGAGTACCTCTTCTTGTACCAACATCAAACCTAAACCAATAGGGTCCCAGTTAGAGTCAGCCCCACCCTTCTCCCCCCTCTCCCAAAATACAATATACAGTGACATCTACAGGTGCCTGAGTCTGTGTATAAATGAGTCTCTGTATGTGTTTGCCAGTGGATACTAAGAGAGATCAAGCTATTTATGATTAAGAAAGTGCTCTGAGTTAGTAAATCTTTGAAAATGGAAATTCAGTATCCATTACTGTATTACAAACCATCCGTTCTGGCCTGCTTGAATGGTTGTTGACCTAGCCTTAAGGTTGGACATTGGTGATTTAACATGTG
>JAQQSW010011808.1:0-12673 GCA_028646575.1 Pseudocheirus occidentalis | reverse complement strand
GTTCTCATCCAGTCCTCAGGGATGAACAGTTCCCAGATCCTTGTCCTCTGCAAACATCAGTTTCATCCAAGGGGAAGCCTTTTCTTCATTTTGACTCTGGGTGGTCTCTCTGATTCCCTGGATCCCCTTCCCTGGTCCCAGCTCCCTCCTGAATCTGTCAGATAATCACCTAGATTCAGAAGCTGAAAGCTTACAGGTTCTCATCCGGTCCTCAGGAATGAACAGCTCCCAGGTCCTTGCCCAGTCCTCAAGGCAATCCCTGGCACACACTGAAGTTCACCGGATTCAACACACCTCAAACCCTTCAGGACTTCTGTTGTCTGGAACTCAAGGATCAGCCAGGCCACCAACAAACAAAGTCCCATCCTGTTCATATCTTCAGTCAGCCACTGAGGAGCCAAATCCAAAATCTGTCTGTCTCTGTGAAAATTATTCCTTATAAACACTGGCCTTCTCCCAAGTCCACAGGGGAGTGTCTCAGCCAATAGCATTCTTCCATGTCAACAGGGGAATTCACACCTTGTCAATAGTGGGAGGGTTATGGGGGGGTGAGGGGGGTGTACATGGGGGAAATTCACACTTTTTCACGGGGGGGGGGGGGATTCACACCTTTTCACCAATGGACAGAGTTCTATACTTAGCCCAAAGTTACTAGGATCTGCTTAACCCTAAGTATATCAAACAAATTGATTACCATTACACCATATCAAGCTGTACCTTCATCCTTACAGAAGAGTTCCTGACTGACCTTTTATTTTCTGTTTGGTGTTTGTGTTTAGGAAAAATCTGAAAGCTGCCACAGCTGCTGGTGATTCACTCACCTGAAGTCTGCTCTGGCTGCTCTGGGCACTGGTTTGGGCTTCACTTGGGCCTGAACCATAGCTCAATGGGGACTATACTTGGCTCCCAGCACACTGCAATGGACCCTTCCTGTTGGTCTCCTGGGCTATCTTTAGCAGATTTGTTTCTCTCTGTCTCTTTGTGGGTTCTGTAAGTTTAAAATTTGTTTAGAATAATTTTTTACAGATATTGGAGATGGTTGAAGCCAGAGCCCACAGCAAGTTTTTGCTTTTACTCTGCCATTTTGGCTCCACACATACCCCACATTATAACATTGTAGAGAAGTGACTGTCCAGCTTCTACCTGAAGACAACCAATGAAAGGGAGCATAGTATTTCTCAGTGTAACTCACTCCACTTTTGTATTCCTTTAATTGCTTTTAAAGCATGTTTTATTTTTTTTTCTTTCCTGGCAGCAAGTGCAAATTTGCCTCTTTGCAGCTTCCACCAATTAACACTCGTTCTACCCTCTGAAACCAAATAAACAATTCTACTCCTTATACCTCCAAATACATGGGAACGTAGTTATTATGTCAGTACTATATTTTTTTTTGTCCAAGGTAAAGATTCCCAACACCTCTAAATCATATTTATAGGACGAGTTGCCCATCTAAGGACTCTATATTATAAATGTTCTTGCTAAACTGTGTTGCCCACAACTGAACACATGAGGAGCATATGAGACAAAACCAGGTCCAAAGGCAGTACAAAATGCCCCCTAAGGGAAGGTTGAAGATGAAAAAGCTTGGAAACACCTGTTTACATCTTTTGAAATCTACCTCTGGTATGTTTTTGGAAATGCCTACAGAAGGAATGACTGAGGGAGTTCTAACAAATATCCCCTTCTTAGAATCTGTATCTTTCTTCATTGTAAAGTTCAGAAACCACCCCTTTTACAACGTCTTCTTCTATTCTTCCTATTGTTGATATTCCCCTTTTACATTGCTTTGTATGTTGTATTTACTTCATGCAGGCTTCTTATTTCAGAATACAAAGGAATCTCAGAGGTCATCTGTTCTTATATCATTTCTAACAAGTAGAATACTACATTTGCTTCCTGAAGACAGAAATTATTTTTATCTGTATTTATTTAGTTAGTTGGTTTTTTGTTTGTTTGTTTTGATTTTTTATCTCTAGCATCTTATAAAGTGTATGATTATTTTATTTGATCTAGACCTATGATTTCTTCATTGGAAGAAATTATGGGCAAGGGCATTCTCTCTGTCAATACATGTCAGTGACTGTCCTGTGACTTATCATTGGAGAGTTTCCTGGTACATTATCATGGAACTAGTATGTGTTAGAAGAACTTGAACTCAGGTCTTCCACATATTTAGCCCACTTTCTTATATACTGTAACATACTACTTCTTTAACTTAGCATATAAAAAGTGTTTGATAAATGTTAAATTGTACTGAGTTGAGAAGTCTCCTACTTTGGGTCAGATGACTGGCACAATTGTGGTCTGCTCATTAACAAAAATAACAAAGTCAGGAAGAAGAACAAAGTTGGAAAGAAAGAGGTTTTTGGCTTTGCACACACCAATCTTAAATTGTTGGTGGAACATCCAGATTGACCTATCCTGTAATCAGATGAATATATTATTCTGGAAGTCAGGAGTCTCTGAAACTTATTAAGCATAGTAGCAATGAGACATACCATTCAATGAATTTGTTCATTATAAGTTTTTAAAATAATACATTTTGACCTAATAAGTTAGATTATGTGTCAAACCTGTTGACTGCGTATAGAAAATAATACAATAACAAAGTCCACTCCTATGCAGAATTTTCATTGAGAACTAAGAGGCAGTTAGTTTCAGGGAAGTGACTAATACAGAGAAGGAAGTGTTCCTGCATGTATGTTCACATGCATGGGATACACATACATAGTGGGCTAGAGAAAAGTTGTGTTGAGTTCATGAGGAAATAATCTCTTTTCCAAGGTCAAGCACTAGAAAAAAATTCACAAAACTGGAAGGCTATCATATCCATCCTTCTGCCTTTGCAGAGCTAAATCATCCTAGACCAATGTAGCAGAAACAAAAAGATAAACTCACTTTTACAGACTTTTCTGATACAGTGAACTGAACTGGACAGAAGTCTAGTTTATTTGAATGAATCTAAACATATCTCTTCAGGAAACTGGAGTTTTTCAAATGTAGTAATTTACAATGTGACAATTTCTCCCCTGGAACTGCCAAAATGCTTTAATTAAAGCCATAGATTGCAGGGAGATTTAAATCCTATCCTTTGTTCAGCCTAGGCTTCTTGTGTAAAGAGACTCTGGGGTGGGGGAAGAGTTGTGTGTGTATTCAAGTTCTTTCAGGGAAGATTTAAGTATGTCTGTTGAAGGAATGAAAAAATAGTTTTGTGAATTTGCATCATCCTTATTGACTAATAATATCTCTTTAAGATATTAAAGATACATAATAACTAGGTGTACTAAAATTGGAATACATAGATTTATAGTATTTACTTGAACTGAATATAGCCTCATCTACAATTCCTCCAACAATTCTTATAAGAATCAGAAGCTTGACCTCAGATGAAAATCTCATTAGTGTTATATTTTCATCAAAAAGAGTTTTTAAAAATTAGAGCTCTTTAGATATGTCCTTGATTGAGACATTCAGAATTACAAAGGACACAGTCAAAACTGGCCAATCTATTTTTTTTAACCTTGTCCCATAATAGGATGAGGACAAGAAGATACTTTATAAAAATGAAGGGCAGTAAATTCAGAACAAATTGAGGTAAATAATGCCTTATGCATGTGTATAGTCAACTTGTGAAATTCATTGACCGAAGAGGTCACTGAGTCAAATACTATGGTAGGATTTTAAAACCAGCTGGGTAATTTTATGACCACTAATAGCTTTGGGAGCTATGCTCAGCAAGCTCAGATAATGATAAGGGTAATCAAATCTCTTGTTTCAGGACGTAAGTTACCAACAGGGGATGTCTGATTCCTTTCCACACTTTTGTCCTCTGGACATTTCTCATAAACACCAACCTTCAGGAAGGTACTATAGATTTCATTGTTGTTATTCAGTCTCTCACCCTCTCTCTCACTTTTTTTTAAAGCAGACATTGTTAAATGTCTCATGTTTTTTCACATTTATCTGAAATATTAAAACTCAGGTAAGGCAAGGAGGAAGGAACTTTTGATTTGGGAAATTCTGTTCCAAATTATAGTCATGATGATAATTGGCCTGTGTCACCAGAAGGTGCCTTTCCATATAACCATCAAAATTCCAGGATTTACCACTTTAAATCTATCTTGAAATAGGCAAAATATGCCTTTTGTTTTGTGTGCATGTCAGCTTCAGCTCCTGTTCTTCCCTTTCTCTCTCTCACTTCCAGTATCAACATAAAATCTTTTGTTTGGTATTCAAAGCCTTTCATAATCTATGACACCATACTGTTCCAGTCTTTTTACACCTTTTCCTCCTCTACTTCTTCCTCTGTATAATAATCCTGACCTCCTAGCTGTTCTGTCAATAAGTCACTAACTCTCACCTCTGGCTATTTTCCCTGACTTTTCCCCAGGCCTCAGATGTTCTCGCTTCTCATCTCTACCCTATGGCTTCCTTGAATTCTCAATGAAAACCCAGACCTCCATAACCCTTCTTAATTCTAGTACCTTCTGTCTTTTAAAATTTAAATATTACTTATTTATCCTTTATATAGCTTGCTTTGCGTATATTCATTTGTTGGTTATCTCTTGCACCCTATTATGTTGTAAGCTGCTTCAAGGCAAGCATTGTCTCTTGCTTTTTGTAGTATTCCTACAGTGTCTGGCACATAAGAGGCAGCTAAAAAGTGCCTACTCACTGACTGACATCAAATATGTGGCTTCCTATTTTTAAAAATTTATTCAAGATGATAGATGGAAGTATTTCCAACAATTATTGATAATATTTTACTTTTTCCAATTGCATATCAAGATGATTTTTAGTGTTTATTTTTACAAGATTTTGAATTCCAAATTTTCTCCTTCCCTGTCCCTCTTCCTTTCTCCCTGAAATGGTAGACAATTTGGTATAGGCCATTCATGTGTTATCACACAAAATATACTTCCATATTAGTCATAATTGTGAAAGAAGAAACAGATCTAAAGAAAGAAACACCAAAAAGAATAAAAAAAAAGTGAAAAAAATATGCTTCCATCTGTATTCAGAATCCATCAGTTCTTTATCTAGATGTGGATAACATTTTCCTTTGTGAATCTTTTATACTTAGATGGTTTTGTTGCTGAGAAGAGCTGAGTCATTCATATTTGATCATCACACTATATTGATGATGCTGTGAACAACATTTCCCTGGTTTTGCTCATTTCACTTTGAATCAGTCCATATAAATCCTTCCAGGCTTTTCTGAAATCTGCCTGCTCATCATTTCTTATTGCACAATAGTATCCCATTACATTCCTGTATCACTGCTTGTTCAGCCATTCCTCAACCAATGAATATTACCTCAATTACCAAAATTTTGCCACCATGAAAAGCTCTGTATTAATATTTTTGTACATGGAGATAACTTTCCCCTTTTTATTATCTCTTTGGGATATAGAATTAATATGAGTGTTGTCAGGTCAATGGATGTTGCATAATTTGGTTGAATTTACTCAGAGTTTCAAACTGCTCTCCAAAATCGTTGGGTCAGTTTACAAATCCATCAACAATGCACTAATGTCCCAATTGCCTTATATCCTCTTTAACATTTATCATTCGCCTTTTCTTTTGTCATATTTGTCAATTTGATAGGTATGAGGTGGTATCTCAGTGTTATTTTAATTTGCCTTTCCCAAATTAATAGTGATTTAGAGTACTTTTACATATGCCAATAGATATCTTTGATTTCTTTTTTTAATTAACTTTTGCTTATTTTTAGTTTACATCATTCTTTTCAATGACATTTTTAGGTACAAATTTTCTTCCCATCTTTACCCTACCCACCACCCCAAAACAGCAGTCTCATGATTACTCCCTCTGCCAGTCTGCTCTCTCCTATTGCCTCCAAAATCACCCCTCTGACTTTCTGGTTGGACAAGATGGTTCTCCTTACCACAGTGCCTGTCTATCTTATTCCCAGTTATATGTAAATAATAATAATGGTAATAATAACATATACACATACATATATGTGTGTATACATGCATATACACACATATATGTAAATAAACATATGATTTTAGAACTTTAAATTCTAGATTCTTTCCCTGCCTCTCTTGTCACTACCCCCCACTGGAAAGACAAACAATTCAATACAGGCTGTACATGTGTAGTTACGTAAAACATCTCCACAATGGACATATTTTGAAAGACTGACTATTTTCCTCCTTCCTATCCCACCCCTCCATTCGTTCTGTTCTCTACTTTGTCCCTGTCCCTTTACAGAAGTGTGTGCTTATAAAAATCCTCCCCCCAAAACTCCAAACTGCCCTCCCCCCATCATACCCCCTCTAATGTCCATCCCCCCTACTCTCCTGTAGTGCAAGATACCCTACTTAGAGGGTATGTCATTCCTTCCCTAAGCCAAAATTAATGAGAATAAGGTTTACCCATTCCCTTTTGCCTTACCATTCTTCCCCTCCAATGTAAAAGTTAACCCTTGCCTCTTCTTTTGAGATGATTAACCCCATTCCGTCTCTCCCTATCTCCTCTCCTTTTATTCCTCTCCCATCTCTCAGGTACACCTTTTAAAATAGCATCCCTTCCTATTCAATTGATCCTGTGCCCTTTACATATACCTATATACACACACACTCACATATGTATTCATAGGCATTTATATATATCCTCCTTTATAGACATATGTATATGTCTACATATACATATATGCATATATACATACACACACATATACACACATTTATATTCTCTTCATCTATCTTCATACTGAGAAAAGTTTCAAAAGTTACAATGATCATTTTTCCATGTTGGCATGTAAATAGTTCAACTTTGATAAGTTCCTTATGATTTCTTATCCATGTTTTATTTCTCATGCATCTTGTATTTTAATGTCAAATTTTCTGTTCAGTTCTGTTTTTTTTTAGCAAGAATACTTGAAAGTCCTCCACCTCATTAAATGACTATATTTTCCCCTGAAACATTATACTCAGTTTTGCTGGGTAGGTGATTCTTGGTTTGAATCCTAGCCCCCTTGATCCCTAAAATATCATATTCCAGGCCTTTGATCCCTTAATGTAGATGCTGCTAGATCCTGGGTTATCCTGATTGTGTTTCCACAATATTCAAATTGTTTCTTCTTGGCTGCTTGTAATATTTGCTCCTTCATCTGTGGATTCTGTAGCCTGGCTATAACATTGCTAGGGAGTTTTCTTTTTGGGACCTTTTTCAGTATGTGACTGGTGAATTCTTTCAACTTCTATTTTGTTCTCTGGTTCTAAAATATCAGGGCAATTTTCCTTGAAAATTTCTTGAAGGATCATTTCTAGGTTCTTTTTTTGATCATGACTTTCAGGTAGTCCAATAATTTTTAAATTGTCTCTCCTGGATAGATTTTTCCAGGCCAGTGGTTTTTTCAATGAGATATTTCACATTGCTTTCTATTTTTTTCATTTGTTTGGATCTGTTTAATAGTATCTTGATTTCTCATACAGTCATTTCCTTCCATTTGCTCCACTCTAATTCTGAAGGAATTATTCTCTCCAGTAAGCTTTTGAGATTCTTTTTCCAAATGGCAAATTTGAATTTTTAAGGAATTCTTCTCCTCATTGGCTTTTTGGGCCTCTTTTGCCATTTGAGTTAGTCTATATTTTTTAAAATGTTGTTTTCTTCAGTTAGGCTGTGGATTTTCTTTTCACAATTTTCTTGCATCATTCTCATTTCTATTTCCAATTTTTCCTCCACTTCTCTTATTTGGTTTTCAAAATCCTTTTTAAGCTCCTCTATGGCTTGTTCCAAGTTTACATTTTTCTTGGAAGTTTTTGGTGCAGAAATTCTGACTGTGTTGTCTTCTTCCTTATCCATGCTTTGATCCTTTTTGTCCCCAAAAAAGAAATCTAAAGCAAGATTACTGTTCTTACTTTGCTTCCTTTGCCTGCCCATGTTGTCAGTCAATTACTTGACTTTTTATGTCTGTGGAACTCTGTTTCCAGAGGGGAGAAATTTGTCTCAAATTGCTGGGGTTTTCACAGCTACCAGAGCTATTAGGGGGCTGCACTCTCTGCAGCCACCACCATCTTTGGCTCACTGTTCACGTACCTCAAGACTATTACCCAAGACCATGATCCTGATCCAGGCAGATTAAGGCAAGAGCACTTAGTCCCTGAATGATTGCTCATCCCCCATCCAATCTGCAGGCCAGGAGCTCTGAAGCAGCCACATGGATGTGGGCGCATGGTCATCTCTTCTGATGCTTTCTTGCTCTGGAGGCAGATATCTGGACCTGCTTTTTTCTCCCAAATTTAGCCGAATTCCACTGACCTTTTACTTTGGCCTTTTTTCTTATGGGTTGATAATTCTGGAAACTGCCACAGCTGCCAGTGATCCACTCTTCTGACAGCTCCATCTGTGGCTTGTTCTGGTCTCTTTGGGGCCTCGCCACAGTTTCAGCTGTGATGAACCATTCCTGTCCCCTGTGCCAGTCTGCCTTCAGTGGGAGTGTTGTTTCTCTGTACTTCTGTGGGTTCTGGAGTCATATTTCATAGGTATTTGAGGTGGTTATGGAGGGAGATCCAGAGTTTTCATGCTTCTATGCTGCCATCTTGGCTCTGCCTTGTTTTTGATTTCTTCATCTGAAAACTACCTGTCCTTATCATTTGACCATTTATCAATTGGGGAACAATTGAATTCTTCTAAATTTGACCCTTATCTCTTTATTCATGAGAAATGTGGCCTTTAGCAGAGACACTTGCTATAAAGATTGTTTCCTAGCTTTCTGATTTCCTTCTAATCTTCATTGCATGGGTTTTGTTTGTATAAAACCTTTTTGTTTTAATATAATCAAAATTATCAATTTTATGTTTTTACTACTCTCTAGGCCCATGTGTGGTCATGATTCTTGCCTTCTCTGTAGATCTGACAGGTAGACTATTTCTTGCTCTTCTAGTTTTCTTATTATATTTTCCTTTATATCTAAATCATGAACCCATTTTGTTGTTTTTTTGGTATACTGTGTGAGATATTGTACTATGCCTCATTTGAGTCATATTATTTTCCAATTTCTCCTGCATTTTTTGTCACATAGCTAGCTCTTATCACAAAGATTGGAGTCCTTGGGTTTATCAAAATTTAACAAATTTTATGTTATCATAGTCATTAATTCCTGTGTCTTGTATACTTCACTGATTCACCATTCTATTCTTTATCCAGCAACAGATATTTTTCATGATTGTTGCTTTATAATAGAGTTTGAAATCTAATATTGTGAGGCCACCTCCTTTTGTATTTTTTCATTAATTCCCTTGATATATACATACATAAATACATACACATAGATATAGATAGATGGATAGACAGACAGACAGACAGACAGACAGATAGATAGATAGATAGATAGATAGATAGATAGATAGATAGATAGATAGATAGATAGATAGAGATTTACTTTTTCTTCTTCCAGATGAATTTTCTTGTGATGTCTTCTAGCTCCATCAAATAATTTTTGGTTGTTTGATTGGTATGGCACTGAACAAGTAAATTAGCTTAGGCAGAATTGTCATTTTTCTTTAATTGGCTCAGGCTGCCCAAGAGCAAATGATATTTTTCCAATTGTTTAGATATGATTTTATTTGTGTGAAAAGTGGTTTGTAATTTTATTCATATCATTTCTAGGTTTGCTTTGGAAGGTAGACTCCCAAGCATTTTATTTTTTACAAATATTTTAAATGGGATTTCTCTTTTTACCTCTTAATTCTGGGCTTTATTGTTCACATAAAGAAATTGCATTTTTAGCTGATTCTCTAGGGTTCTTTAAGTATAACATCACATCATCTTCAAAGAGTGATAGTTTTATTTCCTCACTGCTTATTTTAATTCCTTTAAATTCTTTTTCTTCTTATTGCTATAGTTAATATTTCTAGTATTGTATAGAATAATGCGGTGAAAAAGTGCATCTTCACTTCACCTCTGATCTTAGTAGTAAGATATCTAACTCATCCTCATTATAGATAGTACTTGCTGATTGTTTTAGATAGATACTACTTATCTTTTAATGAATGCTTCCTTTATTACTATTCTTTCTATTGTTTTATTTATTCATTTTATTCTCAACTTAACAAATAGAACAAACATTTCCATAACAATGTGAAATAAATACAAAAACCAGAAGATTATACTTGAAATTGCAGATTCATTATTTGCAACTTGTTATTCCTTTCAAATATCCAACAAAGTATCCATTGTTTTTAATAGGAATGAGTGCTATATTTTGTCAAAAAGCTTCTTTAGAATATATTGAGACAATCATATGATTTCTCTTGTTTTTTTATTGATATGGTCAGTTATGTTGATAGTTTTCCTAATATTGAACTAATCCTATTTTCCTGATTTAAATCCCACTTGCTAGTAATATTTTAGTGCAATAGTATATTGTGATATATTGTTGTAATAACTAGTATCTTTTAAAAAAATATCAATATTGTGTAGGAAAATTGATATATGTGATCATTTCTCTGTTTTGGCTCTTCTAGATTAGGTACCAACACAATGTTTGTGTCATCAAAGGAGTTTGCTAGGACTCCTTCTTTACATATTTTTTCCTTCAAAATAGCTTACATAGTATTGGAATTATTTGTTCTTTAAATATTTTGCATAACTCACTTGTGAACCCATATGGCCCTAGAGATTTTTTTCTTAAGGAGTTCATTAATGGCTTGTTCAGTTTCTTTTTCTAAGATTGGGCGGCTTAGGCATTCTATTTCCTGATTTGTTAATATGTGTAATTTATATTATTGTAAATATTCATCAATTTCCCTGTTTGTCAAATTTATTGGCATATGATTGGGCAAAATATTTCCTAAAGATTGCTTTAATTTTTTCTTCATTGATGGTGGATTCAGTCATTTCATTTGGGTTACTGGATATTTGGTTTTCTTCTTTTTAAAATCAGATTAACCAATGGCTTATATATCTTGTGATTTTTCTCTCTCATAAAATAGCACCTAGATTTATTTATTAGCTTAATATTTTTTTCTACTTTTAATCTTATTAATCTCACCTTTGATTTTCTGGTTTTACAATTTGGCACTTAATTCTGGATTTTTAATTTGTTCTTTTTTTTTAGATTTTTTACTGGCATGCCCAATTTATTGATTTTTCTTTTTCCATATTATTGATATAAGAGTACAGAGAAATAAATTTCCCCCTATGCACTACTTTGAATGCATCCTGCAAATGTTGATATGTTGTCTCATTGTCATTATTCTCTTTAATGAAATTCTTGATTGCTTTTCTGATTTGATGACACTTATTTTTTACTTTCCAATTAATTTTTGAGCTATTTCTCCATGGCCTTTTATTGAATGTAATTTTGTTTTATGATTATATGTGTGTATGTATGTGTTTGTGTGTGTGTGTGTGTATATGTTTAATATTTCTACCTTTTTACCTTTGATTCTGTGGTTTTTATGCCCTAATACATGGCTAGTTTTTGTGTACTCACCATGTCCTGCTGAGGAAAAGGTATATTCCTTTCTATTCTTATCTAGTTTTTTCAAAAGGTCTGCCATATCTAACTTTTCTAATATTTTATCTACCTCATTAATTTATTTCTTATTTATTTTTGTTACATTTTATTTATTTATTTTTTTTTGTTTGACTTTTGGGGATTGGATTCCTCAAATTCCTGGCCAGTTGCAGTAATTTTTCCTTGGCCTAACAGTTCTGAAATTTGGCAGTCATGTTCTTTGGAATTTTTATTTGAGAATCTCTTTCCTGAGGTAATTGGTGGATTCTTTCAATGCCTATTTTGCCTCTGGTTACAGGATATCAAGTCAATTTTCTCTGATAATTTCTTGAAATATGCTATCTGCGTCCTTCTTTTGTTTATGACTTCCAGGTAGTCCAACGATTCTGATATCGTCTCTCTGAGATACATATTTTCAGGTTAGTTATTTTCCCCATTAGATATTTTACATTTTATTTTATTTTTAAATTCTTTTGATTTTGTTTGATGGATCCTTGATATCTCATAGAATTATTAGTTTCCATTTTCTCAATTCTAACTTTTATGGAGTTGTTTTCCTCTATTAGTTTTTCTACTTTCTTGTCATTCTGGTGAATTATACCATTTAAAGAGTTGTTTTCTTCAGTGGCTTTTTGCATATCCCTTTTCATTTCACCAATTCTACTTTTTAAGCAGGTGATTTTTTTTTCAAGCTGTTGATTCTTGTTTTCATAATTCTCTTGCATCACTCTCATTTATTTTCCCAATTTTTCTTTTACATCCCTTATATGATCTTTATTTTTTTTATTTTATTGACTTGTTTGTTTACTTTTAGGTTACAAGATTAAGTTCCAGAGTCACTTGAGTTTCAAAGTTTTCTTCCCTTCCTCCCCACCCCCCAGCCCCGCCATGGTGGCCTACAATCATGTATATGCTCTGCAAACTCCTTTGCATTGTACAATAGTCTGGTTGTATAGGTGTTATAGCCAATGGAGTGAACAATGAGAAAAGAGAAACAAAAGCCAAACATTGAAAAGAATGATAGCATGCATTGCTTCCATCTCCTTTTAAACTCTGATCTTTCTGGATCTTTCTCTGCATGCAGACATCTCCTTCCATCGTGAGACTTGTATAGTTGTCTTTTAACTGTGCAATGCTAAGAAGCGTCCAGTTTTTCAAAATTGGTCATCACACATATGA
>JAQQSW010011807.1:0-12673 GCA_028646575.1 Pseudocheirus occidentalis | reverse complement strand
AAAGGATTAGAAGGAAAGCTGGATTTGAAGTTAGAAGACCAAAGTTTGAATCAGTGTTAGGGTGTTTTATCTATATGACCTTGGACATGTCACTTACCTTCCCTGGAGTTCAGCTTCCTTATCTATAACATAAGGAAATTGGATTGGATAAGTCCTAAAATATATTCCATCTCTAACTTGGTGAACTGTGACATTCCTTCCATTCTTGCCTTTGATACATCCTGGCTTTTTGTAAGGAAAATTCTTTGTAAAATGCAATATCTATCTGTCTGTCTGTGCATCTGTCTAATACATTTTCTCACTTGATACTCAGAAATATCCTATGAATTAAGTAGGCCAGATCAAGCATAGACTAGATGGTTTTGAAATTTCATCTTTGAATTTGTGATCCGATAATTCTATTTTTTTTTACACTGGGAAAAGCTGATATGCAAGATTGGTGAGTGACTCAACTTAGGTGCCACCTCTGAAATGACAGTTAAACTTCAAATCCAAATCTATTGTCTCTATTTTCATTTTCCTTTTTGCATCACTTTTCTTACTCTTTTTAAAGGAAAAAAAACTATATAATCAATATATCATAATTAGATAGTGAGTTATAAAGTACTATTTATACATAATAATCTACTCTCACAACCACCTGGCCAGGACTGTATTACCAATATTATTAATGTCATTTTACAAACGAACATTCTGCTCTGTGAGATCTAAGCAAATTCCCTAAAATCCAAAAACTAGTGTGCCCATGCTTTGAATGAGTTCTCCAGACTACAAATTTGCTTCCCTTTCTAACACATACCCTCCTACATTTGATAACTATGCCACCTTTGTGATTATGACTAATCAGCAGTGGAATAATGACTGAATTTGTTAGCATGAAATATATTCTTCATTAGAAAAGAATCTAAATGCTAAAAATGAGTACATCTGCTCAGAACAGGTTTATCTGAACAAATCATTGATTTTGTGACAAGTACAATTTAATGCTATGCATCCTAAATTGTGAATTCTGTTGACTGCAAGTGTGACTCCAAACATATGTCAGTTACCATATTGTATAAATATTTTTGCAATTAATTTTTGGTCATTGATATGACATTAAAGAGAGGAAAATGTGCCATATTAAATCATCTGTTTCATGAGTTGTTTGCATAGTTCAGTCATGGACTGCTTACATAGATTTCATATAAATTATTAAGGGGAAGGGCACCACTTCTTGAATTTTGATTAATCATACAAATAAAAGAAATGGATGTGTTACTCATTTTGCCCATATGGAATGTAAAAAAAGTTACTGGGGAGGGAAATGTAGTAAAAACTCATGCAACCAACATCCTTAGGATAATAGTAATGAAAAGGTAGTCTCACCTCCACCAAAACATATTAAAGTTAATTTAGGAAGACTTGAAATAATTTCATGCAACCAACATCCTGAGGATAATAGTAATGAAAAGGTAGTCTCACCTTCACCAAAATATATTAAAATTAATTTAGAAAGACTTGAAATAACTTCATTGGAAAAGTTATGCTTCAAGAAATCCACACTCATTTTTTTAAATTTTAAAACAATGAAAAATACATTTTTATACTTTTGAAGTAGTGACTTTCATTTTTTAATAACGTGTTCACATCACTTAACTCTTTCAAGATGTGGAGATCACAAATGATCTATTCCTCCTTCTCAGTCTCTGGAATTCATATTTATGTCCTGCCATAAACTAAATCCCCAGAGGTCTTTTTTCCAACATGCTAGTGACTTGCCTTTAATCATTATATTTTGTGGATCTCAATGCAGCATGTGAGCTATCACTCTAGTATCTTTATTTTTTTGGAACACGGCCTGGTCACCTGAATTTCTTAATTTTATCTTACTTTTATTAATTTATTAATAAATTATTAATTGAAAAATTAATAAATTTAATTATTAATACATTTATCAATTTATTAATCTTAATTTTTTACTTCTTTGTTGGCTCAGTCCATCACTAGAAATATATTTCAGTCTATTTTTACCCACCATTTATAAGTCTATCACCCTTTCAATGACTTGACATTTTGATCCTTTAAAGATTTGGCTATCTCATTATTTGTAGGCATAGAAAAATCACTACAGAGATGTTGGTGTTAAAACTTCTAATTTCAAGGGGAAACTTGTGTATTCTCAGGAGTATACTGGAGTCAGCTTCCAGTGCTTAACACAGTGCTTTGCAAATTGTTGGCACTTAAAAATTGTGTATTGATTAATTACTCATTGTAGAGACTTCCTTTCTTTCCTTAGTTTCCCTTACTCTTTCCTTCCTTCTTTATTTTCCCTTTTTTTAGATCACCATACTTAGCACGGTGCCTAAGCATAAAGTATTTGTTTTTTGTTGATTTAGTAATTCTGGCATAAAGGCAGGATTGAACTCTCTGAGCATCCCTCTACCTTTGTGGAACCTATACTTGAGTAGCTGTACCATCTGCCTTGCTTTTCTTTGTCTTACTTTTTTTCTTCAGGGACTCTTACTATTTTTGTGTGTTGTCAACTTCTTTAGCAATCTAGTTAAGCTTGTAGAAGAAAGATAGGAGAAAGAGAGAGGCTAAACATTTATATAGTACCTATTATGTGCTAAGTGCTTTATGAATATCATCTCTTTTCTCTTCAAAACAATCCTCTGAAATAGGTGCTCTTATTATCCCCATTTTACAATTTTGGAAAATGACACAAACAAAAAGTTAAATGACTTTTTCAGTGTCAATAATCTGGTAATTTCCTGAGGCCTGATTAGAACTCATGCCTTCTTTACTGAAGGCACAAAATTCTATACACTTAATCACTGAACTACCTATCTATTCCAACTTAGAAAAATATCTTTGAACATATAAATAAAATACATCTTATTATAAAGGAAAAAAATATACTGAACTACAGATACGAATGAAGTGTAATGAATTGCTTCAGGTTAAAAAAAACCCTGCATCCTGCATCAATCTTGTGAATTTTGAAAAGATAAGGAAGGTTGTAGGGAAAAGAGGATTGTCTACCTTGGAATTTGAGATGGTAGCAGTCTGAGCAGGATCAGGCTTGATACAAAGAAAATGACATCATCAATAATAGATGCCCTGATATTTGATTAGACTATGATCAAAATATATGAAATGTAAAATGGTAAAATAACATTCTTGAAAAAAAAACCCTTTGTATTAATCAAGTTTGGATATTAGCTTCCCAAATGATTGTTCCTTGCACAAGAAATTTCATCTCATCACTCCATGTCTTTTCTCTAGCTGTTTTTTATGCTTTCCCTTCCTATCTCTGCCTTCCAGGTTCTCTGGCTTGCTTCAAGTCTCAGCAGATGTTCTACTCTATGGAAGAAATTTTTCTTTCTCCCTATAAATATTAGTGTCTTCCCTCTTAGATTATCTCCAAGTCATTCTTCGTATATTTTGAATGTCTATAGTTGTTTAACTGTAGTCTTCCTCACTAGAACTGAACTCATTCAGGAGCTCCTTGTTTTACTTTTTGTTCATTTGTTTTGTTTATACTTTTTTTTGTATCCTCAATACTTAGCATAATGTCTGGCACATGGTAAGTACTTAATAAATTCTTGCTGATAACAGTAGTGATCAGTTACCAAATTTTAATAATTATATAGTTCTATATTAATTAGCATTCTCTTTTCTGTGTAGTAACAAATAACCTCTTTAATACCTAATTTATCTTTCATATTAAGTATTTCCTTTATTTCTACCTTAGGAGACTGGTGTTAGACTAAATCTGAACATGTATTGGTTCCTTGAGCACTGAAGGTAGGGAATAGTGGATAATTAAGCACTGGAGAGCTTAATTTTCTTCTATTTAGAAGACAGGCAAAGCAAAGAAACAGGAAAATTGTGATAGCAGGCAAAGAACCAAGATGAGTACAGGTTGTCAACCACAATGGCTTCTTACAAATGATGCCTATGAGCTACTTTCCTAGAATACTGATAACAGGATTTTTCATGAGTCACTCTGTAAACTGAGAGTGCACAGAGTCATAAAACGTAGGCCTAGAGATGGGGTTGCCAGTAATCAAGATATTTAATCAATCAATTTTAGAGTGAGGAATGACATCCTAGTCCAAGTAAAAGCATAGGTTATATACATAAATCACAAGTGAGGAAGGAATAGGAAAGGTGAATTATGAGCAATTATTTAGTGGATTTTCATGCAAAATGCAGTAAGTCTAACAATCCAACAATTCTGGCATTGTCTTAGGGTTTTTTTGACCACCTCTAAAGTACAGAACCAAAGTTCTATAATGGGAACAGGCTCTTCAATATTTAATTTGATTCACTTAAGTCCCAGAAATTGTGTTTTCAGCATTTTGGATAATCAGTTTAAGGTGCATTGTGAATGTTGACTCCTTGACCAGAGAGATAGCTCTAGAAAAACCAGTAAATTTTTAGTATATTCATTACACAAATATTGATTCATATGAAAATTATAAATTCTCTGATCAATAGCTATTTCACATAATAGGTTTTAGAGATGAAAAGGACCTAAGTCATCTACTTTAATCTCCTAATTTTGGAGATGAAGGGGAAAGGGATCCAAGAGGTTTGACTTTCATAAAGTCCCTGAAGACTCTACTTCTACACATGCTGCATACTGTACTCTAGTAGATATTTCAGAAATACTTGTTTCTTGACTGGGTGATATAGCATGTTGTCCTGTTATCACGGAATGTAGAGCAATATCCTTAAGTTTTCTCCATCTTAGTTTCTTCACTTTTAAAAAGGAATTAATAATATATTCAATACATTCCTAATAGAAAAACCTTTTTGAAACCCTAAAGGTCTGTAACAAGGCTATCAAATAATATTATCTCATAACTCAAGAGAGTTAAACTAAGACCAGAGAGGCAATTTTTGGTAGGCAAAAAGAACTTTCTAAAAATTAGAGTTGTCAGAACCAGAATAAATTGTCTTCTGTGCTAGTGAATTGAATTCTGCAAAGAACCTGAGGAAAGGTTAGTCGCTTTTCAAGGATATTGTATAGAAGTAATAAAACTACCCAGTGGGGTTAGGCCTCTGCAGTACCTTTCCATTCCAAAATTTTCTTACCATATCTTTTTGTAATCCTTTTTTTTTCTGCCAACAGAATTCCTATTACACTCTTGCTATCAAGTCATGATTCTTTAAAAAGAACACTGACTTCTTCCAGTCTGCCAGTCCTAGAGAAAATTTCAAAACTCAACAGTGAATCTTTTTCTCTTTATATGTTCAAAGAAATAAAGATAAAACTACTTTAGAGGAAATCAAACTCCTGCATGTGTCTGTATGAAACTTATTTGTTTTAGGATGAACCTGGGGCTGGAAATCATTTATCACCTTGGATTGTCATCAGTTACATAGCCTGCTGAGATCTTGTGTGAATGACACCAATGCAATCTCTAGTAGTATTCTAACGATCAGGAAGGTAACAGAGTGAACATAAATAAGTTAACTGTTGTCATGAGTGGCTTGACTCCCAGGCTCCACATTATCCAGATGATACTCCAGGTGATACTCCTCCATCTTTAAGAAACCATCTGTCCCTAAAATTTATTCACTTATTAGTGTGGTTGGAAAGAATTCATTAAACATCTATAAAGTGCAAAGCACTGTACTAGGGCTTTGTTTTACAAAGACAAAAGTAAGATAGCCTCTACCTTCAAGGAATTTATATTTTGTTGGGCAGGAAATATGTCAGATGATTATTGTTCAAATAGCAAATTGGCATAGGAAATAGTTCATTCCTTTGCAGAAAGCACCATTAATGCTTCACTTATTTACTTGTCTGCCCTGTTTCTATTTTCCCAGTTCTTACAGCCTTCCTCTCTGGTGATTCTTAGCCTACTTATATCATCATCCATTTCTATCTTTTCCAACATGGAGAGTCATTTTGGTACAAATAAAATAGACTGACCATCAAGTCAATGAACCTGAATTTAGATCCACTCTTTAAAAATAACTTTAAAAAAGTAAATTGAATAAGCTACATGACCTCCATGCATGACCTCAATTTTCTTGTCTATAAAATGGAAGGGTTTGACTACAAAGTTTCTAGCTCTATGATTCCATATATCACTTGTATCTTAACTTGTCTTAACTATTATTGATGACACTTTCTATTTCTAGCTTTTTCAATTGCGTGCCCAAATTCATTGGTCTCCATTTTCTCTAATTTGTTCATGTATGCATTCAGAAATATAAAATTTCCCCCAAGAACTACCTTTGCTGAATTCTAAAAGTTTTTGTATGTTGTCTCATTATTGTCATTTTCTTGAATGAAGTTCCTGATTGTATCTATAATTTCTTCTTTGGCCCACTCGTTCTTTAGGATTAAATGATTTAGTTTCCATTTAGTTTTTAGTCTATCCTTCCATGGCCCTTTATTACATATATTTTTTATTGCATCATGATCTGAGAATGACACATTAAATATTTCTGCCTTTCTTCACTGAATTGTGAGGTTTTTATGCCATAGTACATGGTAAGCTTTTGTGTATATGCCATGTACTAAGGAGAAGGTATATTTCTTTTTATCCCCAATCAGTTTTCTCCAGAGATCTATGATATACAGTCTGTCGAAAATTCTATTTGCCTTCTTAAATTCTTTCTTGTTTATTTTGAGGTTAGATTTATCAAGTTCAGAGAGGGGGAGACTGCGGTCCCCAAGTAGTATAGTTTTGCTATCTATTTCTTCCTCTAATTCCCTTACCTTCTCCTCTATGAATGTGGGAGCAATATTACTTGGTGCATATATGTTAAGTAATGATATTACTTCATTCTCAACAGTGTCTTTTAACAGAATATAGTTTACTTCCTTATCTCTTTTAATTAAATCTATTTTTCTTTTGGTTTATCTGAGATAAGGAGTTACCCCCGCTTCTTTTAATTTAGCTGAAGCACAATATATTCTACTCCAGCCTTTTACTTTTACTCTGAGCATGTGGCCTTGTTTCAAATGTGTTTTCTTGTAGACAGCATATGGTAGGATTATGGTTTTTAATCCATTCTGCCATCTGCCTCTATTTTATGGGATAGTTCATCCCATTCACATTCACATTATGATTACTGTGTTTTTCCCTCTATCCTATTCCCTCCCCTGTTTATGTTTTTGTTTCTTCCTTCTCCTTCCCCTCCTTAAGAGTTTTCTTTTGGGCTGCCACCTCCCTCAGTATTCCCTCCCTGTAACCCCCCCCCTTTACCTACCTTTTCCCCTTACTACTATTTCCCTCCCTTCTAACCACCACCCCCCTTTAAACTCCCCTTCACCCCTCCTACTGCCTGTAGGGCACAATGGATTTTTATACTTCTCTGAGTACTTTATTCCCTCTTTGATCCCAAACCAATGAGTAAATTTCATACAGTACTCCTCTCTCTCCCTTCTTTCCCTCCATTGTAATGTGTTTTTGTGTCTTATTACCTTCGAATCTTAAATTTAATGTTTATGTTGATCCCTCTTTTAATAAGAACTAATGAAAATAAAGATCATAGGATGTTTCCTTCTTTCCTTTCCCTCTACTATAGTGTGTTTTTATGCCTCTTCATGTAGCATAATTTGCTTTTTCCTGCCTCACCCTTTCCTTTTCTCCTATTACAGTCCTTTTGAACCTCTTAATAAGTTTTTTTTTAAATCATCAGATTAGTTCATTTATATCCACACCCTCTCTATGTATATCCCATTTAAATGTAGTGATAATCATATAAATTTCAATGTTGACAGGTATCAGCTTCTCATATAGGGATATAAACAGTTAGCCCTTATTATTATCCCAAATAATGTGTGTGTGTGTGTGTATGTTTGAGTATGTGTTTTCCTTGTTTACCTTTTTATGTCTTTCTTGAGTGTTGTAAACGGGGATCAAATTTTCCATTGAGCTCTGGCTTTTTCATCAGGAACATCTGAAAATCTCTTATTTCATTAAATTACCATCTCCTTCACTGAAAGTTTATGCTCAGTTTTGCCTGGTAGCTGATAATTGGTTGCAGTCCTAGTTCTTTTGCCTTATGATATATCAAATTCCAATCCCTCAGGTCTTTTAAGGTACAAGCTGCTAGGTTCTTTGTAATCCTGACTGTAGTTCCAAGATATTTGACTTGCTTCTTTTTGGTTACTTGAAATATTTTTTCCTTAACCTTGTAATTCTTGAATTTGTCTACTATATTTCTTGGAGTTTTCAATTTGGGATCTCTATAAGGAGGAGATCAGTGATTTCTTTTGATCACTACTTTTACCCTCTTATTCTAGGACTTCAGAACATTTTTTTTTTACAATGCCTTGGAGGATGTTCTTCAGGCAGCTTTTTAAATAATCTTTAGATTATCTCTCCTGGATCTGTTCTCCAGGTCAGTTGTACTTCCAGTGAAATATTTTGTACTTTCTTCTAGGTTTTCAATCTTTAAGTTTTGTTTGACTAATTCGTGTTGCATCATAGAATCCTTAGTTTCAATTTGACTAATTCTAATTTTTTGTGAATTATTTTCCTTGGTTCGTTTTTGAAGGTCTTTTTTTAGGAAGGTATTTTTTTCCAGTTAGATTTTGAACCTTCTATCCCAGTTCACAATTATTTCTTTTTAGGGATTTGTTTTCTTCAGTGATATTTTTTTTCCAATTTGGTCACTGTAGATTTAAATTTACCTTGTGCCTCTCTAATTTTGCTTTTAAAATCTTTTTTGAGCTATTCTGAGAATGTGTTTTGGGCTTGAGATCAATTCATAGTTCCTTCTATTGTCTCAGGAGTGGATACAGAGTCCATGGTGTCTCCTGAAAGTGATTCCTCTTGTTCACAATAATCGGATTCAATCTTCTTTGGTCTTCCCTTTGAAAGTTGCATCAGACCTGTTTTGATTGTCTATTTCCTGACCTTTAAAGTGTATTTCTGCTTCTGGGGTACAGAGGGCTCTGATTCATGCTTCTCAAGCTGGGAGCTAGGTGCCTGGTTGTTGACTTCGTGTGCTGTAGCCTCTGGGTGTCTAGACTGAGGCCAAGAGTCGTGTTTCCCATGACTTTAGGAGGGATGGTCTGACTGATTCTGATTTCTGCCTCTATGGCCCTGGGCTTCAGCTTAGGCAGGCTCAGCAGCTGGAGATTCCCCTGGTGATCCTAAAGCCCCCCTGGCTTGTGTTATTATGGCTTTCTGGCTCCACCATCCTATTCTTTGAGAGCCCCAGCTGGTTACCTGAGGTGGGGCTTTTTGTGACCCCTCGCATCTTTCACTTCAGACTCCTTACTGCCTCAGTAATACCCTTTCTCTGTGACTCCTAAGCCTGAGGCTATTTCCACTATTTCAGGATTTTACTTTGGGTGGGATATTTATCTCTGGATAAGGATTGAGGAATGGGAACAGCTAGGAATAACTCTGCCATCTTGGCTGCTGAAAATTCAGTTAGGTGATTTTCAAGCTTCCAGGCTGTGGGCTGATAGCCCCAGGAGAAGCTGCTATTGCTGCTTCTGGCCCTGCTCTCTCTCTCTCTTACCCAGTTCTGACCAGCTGATCCTCCATCCTGTAGTGAGAGGGCTGTGAATCCACCCTGGTGTGGGTGAGTCTGTTGGCTGGGACTGCTTCTCACTCTGCTGTAATCTGCTCTCTGGTCTGTGCTGGTGCAGCCCCTGTGTGCTCTGAGATCCCACTGCCCAGATGTATATGGGCACTTTCCTGGTCTGGAAATATGCCACACTTCATCTCCCAATGGAATCTGTCACTCTAAAATCCATTCAGATTCACTTTTTAGGGTTTAGTGATGGAATTCTTAGAGGAGTTTAGAAATGTTCCTGCTTCCATTCCACCATCTTGGCTCATCCCTATTTATGACACTTTCTAAATAAAATGTATTCTAATGCAGACAGAAGGAATGTACATCTATGCTACATATGCTCAGCATCAGCAAAATCCTTTTAAAAGGCCTCTGAAATGCCAATGCTTTTTTGAGGGAGACTATTTTAAAGTGAGAAAGTATTTAGGGATTGGAAGACCTTAGTTCTTATCATTAGTTCCTAACACTAGGTCAAGGATAGCTAAGGTGAATGGGAATTGTTCCATGCGACCTTTGAAAAATTCCTATCTCTGCAAGCTGATACACTCCCCATAACAGAGAAATATCAAAGTCACATGTCTAATTTTTGTTCAGTGATTCCTGCAAAGATATGCATGGGAGATACTCCTAAGCATCAGACATGATTTTGTTGTCGTCCTCATATATGTGGGTTCATTTCCTAAAGTAGACAACTGTGAAACATCATTTAGAAATATTCAAATATATAGCAAAATATCAATGGACAGCACATTCAGTATCATATCTGTCCAAGTATAACCCCTGAGGAAGACTTGTAGTAGTTAGGGTCTGGGGAAGAAGAGGCCTATAATTTCTTTTTCCTTCTTTCCTTTGATATTTGCAGTTTCTCAAGGTTTTAATTGATAAGGAAGCATACTAGGATCTGTCTCCCACTCCGTAATATTTATGTTATTCTTCCCCCCCCACACACATTAAAAATAGTGACATACTTGCACAAAACTCTGTTAGAAGTGGTATTGGCTTTATGCCATCAGACAGAAGCACATCTTTAAATTTTAGGGTACAATGTAATGTTTATACAAATAAGCATTTTGTTTTGTTTAGACACTTAAAAGATTCAAAGAAAGGTAATCATATGTAATTATAAGTATGCCATTCATTCAAGCCCATCACAGGGATTTAGAAGATGACTTTTAATTTGTGATACCATTATTTACATGAATATTCAAATCAAGCAATAATTTATTAACTTTCTACATTTGTGTAAGAAAAGACATTTTTGTGTAAGCAGTAGAGAAAAATAATCTTTTCAAGGCAATTGCTCCTCAGGTAAACCGAATAGTGAACTGTAGTAAGATTGCCCTCTATTGTGGTTGGAGGCATAATTTCTATAATCACAATTCACTAGAACCTATTTTTATTGCTAGGTCATTGAATATTGAGTTGAGACCAAGACATGGTATCATTTATTGGAAATATACCTGTAGACTGCATCTATGTGGTATCGTACAAATATGACTGAATACAGTTTAGGCCATAAGTTTATTTCACTATTATTTTAGTTTCATAGCAAAGCATTATTAGAATATATGGAAAATAATGTTCTTTCTCCCTCTAAATTAAACTTTTTCTTTCTCTTTAACCTTAGCATGCTCCAAAATGGATTCCTCAACAAAATGGATTTCTGTTATCTTACTTGGTCAGCTCCTTCTTCTGTTCTCATAGGTAAGCCATTTCTAGTTTATAAAGCAATTTCTAAACATCACTCAAGATTATATTTTATTTTTTCTCTCCAGAATAAAATTATAAATATCCCTTGTGTCAGCAAAGTCCCATTAGCTTACACAGTCCTACATTGTCAACTTTTCCAATAATAGGAACAATACAGCTCAGTTTCTGCTTGTACTATTTGCTATAGCGAGATGTAGAATTTTGTTGTTGTTGTTTTTTTCCTGCAGTTGATTGAATATCACGGCTATGAATCAATATAGGGAACACACTTATCATTCACTGAGATGAAGGAAAGCAAACTATTTTTTAAGAATAACAAATCAATACTACTGACTATCTATATTATTAGCCTTATGGTATAAAATCGTAGCATTTCTACTTTTTTTTCTCATACCTTCTTTTTAGTCTGATGAATAGATGCAACCATTTTTATTGAAATAAGACACAACTGAAAAATAACACTTATGTATAATGCATGATTTGTTAACTACTCAGGGATTTTAAAAGATGTAAATTTCTTGGTAAGACAATACCAGAAAAGAGCTGACTGGAAACAAATATAATATATATTTTTAAATAGTCTGCTATAATTAAGAACTAAAGAAAGAAAACAAGCACTTATTTGACAACCACAATTAAAAAAAAAGAAAACATGGGAAAACAGAAGGAATACTGATACGTATCCTTAAATAAAGAAGAAGAGAAATTTTGAGTAGAGAACTGAAAGTCTTTGGGGTAATGAATTCTGGATCCAGAAGAACTAGGGACAGATTTTCAAATATACAAATTAAAAACATACCTTTGACACATACTGGTTGCATATAGCTGATTAAATCAAGGTAACTTTCAATTCTCCAGGTAATACTCGAAGACTATAAATTGCAGAACAGTTGCTTACTTGATTTGGTAGAGAAAAGTTTCTACCTATGAGAATGAATTCAACTGTGTATATATATATATATAACTTTAAACAATTTCATACTTTTACTATTACTATTTCCCAAATATCTTAAGGTGGACAAATAAAATAACTATACTTAGATTATAGTTGATCCAAATTCTATTATTATTAACTACACATGGTTGAATGATTTCAAATACATTATCAAGAAGGTTTTCACAAACAAAGGAAGGACAGAAATAGACTACACTAGCAAAATTGATGTATTGCCTAAAAATAACATGGATATCAAAGTAAGTAAAAAAAATAACCTACTTATTCTGACCCTTCCCCCCAAGGATATATTTTCTGTCTCTGTTATCTAGTGTTGAAAGTTACTGAGCTTGACATAGCATCAAACTTACCTAAAATATATTACTTTGAAAACCAAGTAGTATTTATTCAGGAAAAAAAGTAATTTAGAGCAAAAAAAGACTATATAAAACTTTTAGGGATGCTTTCACTCAATGACCAGGTTTC
>JAQQSW010011806.1:0-12673 GCA_028646575.1 Pseudocheirus occidentalis | reverse complement strand
TAGAAGTACACACTTCAGTAAAGGAACAGGGACAGGGTAGAGAATTGAACAGGGGGGGCAGGATAGGAAGGAGGGACATTATAATTATATATTATGATTTAATTACATATTGTATATAATGATTATAATCAACCTCTCACAATACGTCTACTGTGGAGATGACCTGTGTAATTACACATTTACAGCCTGTATTGAATTGCTTGTCCTTCCAGTGGGGGTGGGTGACCAGGGAGGAACCAAAAGAATCTAGAATTTAAAGTTCTACAATCAAATATTTTAAAAATAATAATAATAATAATAATGATAATACTAATTATTATTATTAATTACATGCAGCTGGGAATTAAGATATACAGGCATGGGGTGGCTAGGTTGCACAGTGAATAGAGCACCAGCCCTGGAGTCTGGAGGACCTGAGTTCAAACCTGCCCTCAGACACTTGATGCAAAACACACAAAAAACTAGCCGTGTGACTTTGGGCAAGTCACTTAACCCCAATTGCCCTCAAAAAAAAAAAAAAGATATACTGGCACTAGGGTAGGGAGACCCACCCTGCCCTACCAGGAGGTTAGAGGGGAGTTGGAGGAGGACATAAAAGAGAGCCAATTGGGGGAGGGCCTTTACAATGGTCTGGCCATTTTGGGGTTGGGGGTAGGGGAATGACAGGGAGAAAATTTATAACTCAAAATCTTGTGGAAATGAATGATGTAAGTAAGAAAATAAATAAAATAATTAATTTAAAATTTAATTTAAAATTTAAAAAATAGATGAGGTTACTGAGTAATGGTGGTAAGCAGAGAGTTTGGAAGTGATAGTGGCAAATAAGGAGTATTCTGTCTCTCTGACCATGACCTTTGAGTCAGGGTAAGGGGGAGGGTGAGGAGTCCTAGAGAGGAAAGCCAATTGAACTGTGTCATCAAGAAGGAGTCAGTTCTTTGTGAGTTCAAGTTAACAGTGGTAGTAAGAAAATATTTAAGATAAAAGTAAGTTTATTACCTATGGAGCAGGTATTCCAGAGAACGTATTTGGAGCTTTAGAGTGAAATACTGAGTAGGTGGGTTGGGGAAGTTGGATTGAGGATTGAGGATTTTGTAGGAGTTGTAGAAGCAATGACCAGTGGTTCAGAATCACTAGAATGGGTGGAAATGACATTGCAGCTCATTGAGAAATGAATTTAAAAGATGATCATGCCTCAGGTTGGAGACTCTGCAAGGAATCATCAGGCAGCAGTGTGTAACTTGAAAGCTAGAAAGGTGGTTTTATGGAAGCCTAAGAAAGTGCTGGTGGCAGCTAGGTGACTCCCAGAATAGAGTGATAGGCTTAGAATCAGAAAGACCTGAGTTCAAATCTGGCCTCAGACATTTACCACCTTGTGACCCTGGCCAAGTCATTTAACGTCTGTTTGACTTAATCCAATGAACACAGGAAATGACAAACCACTCTAGTATCTTTGCCAAGAAATCCCAGTGGATAGTATGGTCCAGAGGGTCACAAAGAGTTGGATACAGCTGAATGACTGCACAATAAAGACTGTGCTTAGAGTGATCCCAAATGGATTTGCTAGCCTAGGGCAGCTAGGATGTACCAATTCTTTTACTTTCCTCCTTCCCTTTTTACTAGGTAGACTCAAGCAAACCAGCTAATTAGTGGAGGTGCATTATAGGAGACTTGGGAAGAAGCCCTAAAATGATGCTACTGTAGACGTTGGCAGAGTTTGATTCTGTGAAGAAGTAGGGGGAGCGTAACTGACTGACCTGCTTATCTATGTGTTAAGAACTTTTTTACCTGAGATCCATGATTTTTTAAAAAAATCCATATATTTAATAACTAGTTCAATATATTGATTTCCATATATTTTATTTTTTGCATATAAAAACTTGGTTCTTAGAAAGGGTTCATAGGCTTCATCAGACAGTTATAACACAAAAAAGGTTAAGAACTCCTGTAAATTATTCAAAAGCCAGACTTAAGGTAATAGGCAGAGCCAATCAGATTAGCAGATGGTTCCTGAATCCTACTGTCAGAATCCAAAGATCATGGAGATAGTTCTTTACTGCCATACCACCACCTAGTGGGCTTCCAAAGGGAAGCAACCATGAACAAAATATACTTCTGGGTCTGCAGTGTTAGTTGATTTCATATCTGCACTATATAAGAACCAGCTTAGGCTCTCAAGCCCTGAAATTCTAGACTTTTATCTGCTGCTTTCAGGCAACCCCAGAGTAGGAGAGAGGTAGATGCCTTTGTTAAGACTACTGTTACTAGCTGCCTTTTCTTTATTCTCTTAGCTTAACACCTTGACTTTTCTGACAGAGGTAACAGCTTGATGTAGAGTATACATTACTAAGCATCTACTATGCATCTTGTACTAAGGATACAAAGGGCCTCTTTCTTTCTCTTCTTTCCTTTCCCTTCTCTTCCTCCTTCCTTAATTCCTTTTTTCTATCTGTTTATCCCCTTCTGCTCTACCCATCTTCTCCTTTCCCCTTCTCTTCCTCTTTCTCTCTGTCCTCTTTTTCCCTGTCTTTCATAGAGGAAGCCCATCTGCTTTCAGGGGAAACACCCTATTAGTTCCAGATTATAAGTAAAATTGATCTCTCTGGAAGATTACTGCCAATTCTATTTATGACATAGTCTCTTTCTTTCCTGGCTGTCAGCTGCAGTGGATTACATTAAACATAATCACTGAGCACTCTGAGTAATCTTGACCTTTCTTGCTATGCTATATTCCCTTTGGAATTTCATTCAATAGTGTCTTCCCTTCATTCTTTCTCACACTATCTCCCCTAAACAGCCCATTTCTCTTTGGACTTTCTTTCTTTCTTTCTTTCTTTCTCTCTTTCTTTCTTTCTTTCTTTCTTTCTTTTTCTTTCTTTCTTTCTTTCGTAATTTTAGCTGTAATTGTTGAGAATTTTTCCTTAGATCAAGAATAAATTTCCTCTGTGCTGTGCACTATTCCATACCAACAAAAGTGAGATTTCAAAGGAAATTAATTAACTTCAATATAATAAAACATTAAATACCGAAACTAACAAAGAGAAACTTCAACAGCTCATTTTCAGAAACAGAAAATGAACAAGCTACAAATGATTGTCCAAAGGGGAAAACACTTGGATAAGATGGAAATAGAAGTCAATTTAGCCTAGTATTCAAAAAGTAAATTATATTTATGTTAAAAAATATTCTCAAAAATAAATATAGAAAGCAGTATGCTAAACCATTTTTCTTTTTTTTAATTTATTGACCCGTTTATTCACTTTTAGTTTACAAGATTCATTTACAGAATCACCTGAGTTTCAGATTTTCTCCTCTCCCTCCCCCCCCCCCAAATGGTGATGTACAATCATGTATGGGATCTGCAAACTCTTTCACATTGTCCAGTAGTCTTGTTGTATAGAAGCGTTGTAACCAATGGAGCAGATAATGTGAAAAGAAAGAGGAAAAAAAAACAAAAACAAACATGGAAGAGAACGATAGTATGTGTTGCTTCGGTCTCCATTTAAACTCTGGTCTTTCTAGATCTTTCTCTGAGTGTAGATATCTCCTTCCATTCTTAGACTTGTAGAGTTGTCTTTTAACTGTGCGTTGTTGAGAAGAGTGCCGTTTATCAAGGTTGGTCATCACACATATGATGTATCTGTGACTGTATATAAATTTTTCCTGCTTCTGCTCTTCTCACTTAGCATCAATTCGTATAAGCTTCTCCAGGTAAATATGAAGTCCATCTCCTTCCCGTTTCTTTTGCACAATAGTATTCTATTACATTCATATGCCATAACTTGTTCAACCATTTCCCAATTGATGGGCATCCCCTAAGTTTTCAGTTTTTTGCCACCACAAAAAGAGCTGCAGTGAATATTTTTGTACATATGGGTCCATTTTAATGAAACAAATGTGGTACTGATGATCAAACAAGGGTGAGACAAAGTGGAAAAGAACTATAGCAAAAAAAATAATTTCTGTAGGAAAACTACAGGGAAAACATCTTGAAAATTATTTACTATGACCAAGTTAGATTCATACCAGCATTTCAGATATGGTGTGACATCGGTAAAAATAATCATATAAACAATAAAAATTATTTTAAAATGAAATATTAATATTTCAACAGCTATAAAAATCCTTTGAAAAAATTAAATACTTATTTATATTTAAAATTTTGAAACTACACAAAAGTGTAATGCCATTTAAATATGATCAGAATCATACTCAGAACTGAGAGCTAACATCATTTGTAGTGGGAAAATCTAGAACAGTTTCTTAACTTTTTTTTTTTTTTTGGTCACAGTGCCCTTTTGGCTGTCTAATAAAGCCCCTGGACCCTTCCTAAGAATCATGTTTTTAAGTGCAAAAAATAAAATTAAAGGATTATGAAGGCATCTCAACATATTGAAATAAGCTATCAAAATCTTTTTTAAAAACATGTTCTTGAACCACTAGTTTAAAATTTCTGCTCTAGAAGTTTTCCTGTTACAAACAGGGATAAAGCAATAATGACCTTTCTGCCCTCTTGCTATTCTTCAAATAATAAACATTATTTGACAATTCTGAAAGTTCAGTCTATAGTAGTAAGGCTAGAAGAAAAAAGAATCAGAGCCACAAAGTTTGGCAAAGAGGAAACAAAACTATTTCCTGACAACATAATGTTTTAATTAGAAAATCTCAAGAAATAATTTACTAGAAGTGAAAAAAGGAATCAATGACATTACCACATGTAAACTATATTATAATTTTGATTTCAGTTAATGTCTTGTATGAAGTATTAGGTCTTGAAGAACAGCTATAGTTGTAAGGCACCTAGATAGCACAAGATCTACCTGAGTAGGTAGACACTCTTTATACTATAATAATTTGCAATGGAAAAAATCTAGAGTAGTTTCTTAACTTTTTTTTTTTTGGTCCCAGTGCCCCTTTGGCAGTCTAATAAAGCCCATGGACCCTCCTTAGAATCAAGTTTTTAAGTGCAAAAAATAAAATTAAAGGATTATAAAGGAATCTCAGTATATTGAAATAAAGTATCAAAATCTTTTTAAGACCCTTTAAATATGATCAGAATCATATACTCATAACTGAAAGCTAGCATCATTTGCAATGGAGAAAATCTAGAACAGTTGCTTAACTTTTTTTAGGGGGGGGTCTCAGTGCCCTTTTGGCAGTCTAATAAAGCCCCTGGACCCCTCCTAAGAATCATGTTTTAAGTGTAAAAAATAAATATTATGTATACACACACACACGTGGAAACAGAAGTCAATTTAGTCCAGTATTCAAAAAGTAAATTATATTTATGATTAAAAATTATTCTCAAAAATAAATGTAGATAGTACCATGCTAAACCTTTTTAATGAAATAAATGTGGTACTGATGATCAAACAAGAGTGAGACAGTAGAAAAGAACTGTAGCAAAAAAATTGCTATAGGAAAACTACAGAAGAAATAGTATAGTATAGTGTGGTATAGTATGAAAATATAATATATAGTTGATAGCATATATAATATATAAAAATATAGTATAATAATTTCACACTATTCTTGTGAGAAAGATGGAGAAATATATATTAGACAATAATACAAACTAAATGGATTCTAAATTGGTTGTATTATCTATCTCAAAGTATAGTTGTTTCAGTGATACCATGGGAAGGGTTCTCCACTAGGTTATCCTATGGATCTGTGCTTAGCTCTGTGCTTTTTAACTTTAAAAAAAAATCACTGATAAAGACAGAGAGCATGTGAGCATGTTCATCGGATTTGCATAAGATAAAAAGCTTAGATGGGATAATTTAATGACAGAGCTAGTGTACAAAAGGACCTTGATGAATTGTAGCATTGAGCTAAATATAAGAAGGTGACATTCAATAGAGATGAAAAATCCTGAGGAACAAAAAAATAAATTTCACAAATGTAAGACTGGGTAGTCATTATTAGCAGGAGGGAGGAAGGGAGGGATAGAGAGAGAGACAGAGAGAGACAAGAGACAGAGAGAGAGAGTGTCAGTCTGAAGGTTTTAGTGTATTGCAAGTTCACTATGAGTCAGTTCTATGATGTGGCAGCCAAAAAAGCTTATGTAGTCCTGGGCAGCATTGAGGGAAATGGCATGGTGATCATCCCACTATGCAGTGTTTTTGTCAGACCTCACTTGGAATGTCTTAGTTTAGTTGTGCTTACTGTGGTATAAGAAAAGTATTAGTAAGCTGAACAGTGTTCAGACGAAGCCAGCTAAGATGGTGAAGAATGTGGAGTCCCTGTCAGTGAAAGATCTGTGAAAGTACTTGTGCATTTTTAGCCTGGAAAAGAGAAGAGTAAAAAGATCCAAGTTTGAATCCTGCCTCAGTTACTTACTTGCTATGTGACCCTTGACAAATAACCTTACCTTTCTTGACCTTAATTTCCTGGACTCAGTGGCCTCTAATATCCCTTTGAAGTGTGAAAAGCTTTCATACGGAAGAGAAATTGTGTGTTCCATTTGATTCTAGGGGGAAGGGAAGAAGAAAAAGAGAATGAGCATTTATGAAACACCTAGTATGTGTAAAATGCTTTAAAAATGTTATCTCATTTGAGCCTCACAACAACCTTGGGAAGGAGGTAGGTGCTATGATCTCTATTTTATAATTGAGGAAACTGAGGCACTCAGAAGTTGTTACTTAACCAAGGTCACACAGCTAATAAGTGTTTGAGACTGTATTTTAACTCATGTCCTCTGATTCCAGGGCCAGCATTTTACTTTATCATCTAGCTAACTCTAAAGAGTAGAAATCTATTTTGGAGGGTAGAAGAAGGAGCAAGGGCAGTTGTTGCAGAGGCAGCAAGGGCAGTAGTCAGAGACTACTGATTTAAACTTGATGTCAGGAAAAAAACTTCCTAATAATTACATATGTCTAAAAGCAGAGTTAGCTTTCTCAAGAGATGATGGAGTTCTATTTCACCTATTTCTATTTCTGTGGAGGGCTTCAACTTCAAGCAATGGCTAGATAACTGCTAGTTAGGTTTATTACTGAGGCCATTCCTTTTGTGTGTGTGTTGAACTAAAGATCTGTTCACATTCTTTCTGACCCTCAAATATTGTGATTCTGTGAGTATTCTGTAATACTTTCCTGTTGGTTATCATGAGGACTGCCCTTGAATATTCTATGCAGAGATGTTGATCATTTAACAAACGTTTGTTAAACATTTACTATGTAACAGAAAGACAAAAAGGAAGTAGTAATGTGGCCTATATTTTATCAGGGGAGTTATGGTCACATATAAATTTTAAAAACATATAGAGATAAAGTAATGGGTATTTCTGAAGGGATATTAATACCTGAGGGGTTCAGGATATAGAATGGGTAAGATTTGATGATTGGCCATCATAGCAGTATATTACTTTTGTTAATTACCTTTGATACTTTATATTTTGTTGTTTAATAATAATGACAATGATATTGAAAGCTACAGCTTTAAGGTTTGCAGAATATTCTTCGCATATTATCCCACTTGATCCTTAATGCAATCCTGGGAGATCGGTGAATCAGACAAAATGAGCATAACAGTAATTTGTGAAAAATTAAAAAAAAATTTTAATCCATTTTGATCATTTGGATTGTATTTTTCCAGCATTAGAGAAAAATATTGCCTTAAAATTCCTTTATGTCTTCAGGTACAAGTTTACTGCAAATAATTATAATAGTCACGATTGGAAATTAGAAACCAACCATGGGAATTGTAAAATACCATTTATGTGTTTTTGGTAGGAAGAGGTAGACACTGGGTAGCTTTATGTAATACGATATAGAAGTTGTTTGACAGGAAAAATATTAATATTTTGAGTTCTTGGTTATGACTATATATTGTTTAAAATATCTTTATATTCAAAAGCACTTTCTAAAAAATTAATTATACTTGATGCTGTTTTATAGTACTAAACCTATAGCACATATTCAGAATTTGCAATGATATGATGGACAGACAGTATTTAAAAATATATCCACATTGAGAAATAGTTAAATTGCCCATCGTGGCTTAAAGGGACATTTTAATTGCTTGGTCAAAACAGAAGTAATAAATAGCTTGTCCATATGTAATATATTGTAAAGATAGTTTTATGGATGCTTCAGAAATAAATTTTGGGGGGGAAGAGGAAAAAAAGACCTAATGTTTTACCCCCTTAACAAATGTTTTTAAAATCTGATTAAAAAAATATGCTCGTGATTTCTTCTAAATCTTTCCAAGTCTTTTATTTTTAAAAAATTGCTTTTCTGACACTAATCTATTTTAGCCTCTTTGTGACTTAAGCAACAAACATAATTTAATTTTACACCTTTTTTAGCAAAACCTAGTGACCAAAAGCATCTTTATAGCAACCTTTTGAAAAGTCAACTAATGTGTGTATTTCAAATGATGCAGACCTCTTGGCTCATGAAGAAACCTCTGATTTCTTGTAACTACTTGGAGGGAAGACAAATGATAGAAATTTGACCTCACTTATCATATTATTTTGGTGAAAATATCTCCATTAAACTGAATGCACAAACAAGAACCCATTGAGTTTTATGAAGGACTAAGAAAATGTGGCTTATCTTTTATAATACTTGATTTTGGTTCATTGAATCAGTCTTTAATTTTAAAATCTAAATTGCGTGAATTCAAAAGATTATTTTTAACAAGGCCCAGTATATGTAGGGAAATCCCAAAATCAGGAATTAATAAAGTTAAGATTTACTGTTACCACAACAGTATATTCATAAAATGGCCATTTCTGTGCAAGTAGGGGAACAGTTAAAGTTTTTTTTAGTCAATTAAAATGTTGCAGGCCAAGTCAAGTGTTTTCTATTTATTCTGAGTAGCTCATTCAGTGAATTTCTTGAATGTCCCAAGGGGCTCAGTTTGGAAAGGATGTTTACAAGTACAAAGTTAGAGCTATGCTTATATATAGTATATGTTTGCTTGACTTCAGTGTTTTATGGACATTGACCTAGGTTACCATTTGAAACATTATTAAATGTTTAGTGGATTTTAAAAGAAGAATACATGATACTGAGCAATATAAAGTTTAAATTAAATATTAGAATCCCTTTTTATTTTCCAAACTCTTTATTCTCAGGTTATATCCAGATTTCTCCCAATTTAAAATGTTTGCTTATAAAATAAAGGTTGTATTAGATTACATCACCTTAAGTTTGTTGTTCTGTCAATACCTGCCTGCCTTCCTTTTGCATTTGTATGTGGAATACAGCAGCACAACATTCCTTTACATGCATTTTAAAAGGGTATGAAATAATATTTGTTCAGCTTCTCTGAGGCATAGTGATTAAGTGTGATAATGCTGCTTATTTTCTTTTATATAGTGGAGTAAAAGAATGATTCCAAGATCTGGTTGGATTGTTAAAGCTTCAAATGACATTTTCAGATCATCCCTGGGGCATAGTTCCCCAGTTTTACAAAAGCAGAAATCCCTTTAAAATATAGTGACATCCCTACATAGTATATGGAAATCCAGACTGAAGAATTTCCTTTTATGGCATTTGTGAAGCTAGGATCCAATTTTTGTGTGTTCCTCCCCTAATTAAATAGAATTTTAGACTTTTAAGTGGTGGTGTTTTGTTGTTGTTGTTGTTTGGTTGTTAAAGTAGGGCTGCCCTGGGAGTAATGCTGGAGAAGAGATTGCAGAAGGGGAGCCAGGGTAGAAAGACTTGATTTGGTGAGAGAGGAGCCAAGGAAGAGAGTAAACAGCAACATGTATATGTCTTTATTATGGTGCCACTGCATGAGAGGCAGCAGAAAGGGAAAGATCAAAGAATTGTAGAGATAGAGATGAAAGGAACAGAAAGTGGACATAGAAAAAGATGAAGGATCAATCATGACCTAAATAAACATATTGTTGCTTCCTCTTTTTACTCCTCTTTTTTTCCTACTTCCATAACTAACTTCTCTCTCTCTCTCTCTCTCTCTCTCTCTCTCTCTCTCTCTCTCTCTCTCTCTCTCTCTCCTCTCCCTCCCCTTTTTTTTATTAAATCTGTTTCTGTGTAAATATTTTTTTCCATAGAAGAGCTCTAATCCTGATAATTCAAGAGAAAATGAAATCTTACTCTTTTTAAGAATTTTACTCTTCAGATATTTTTAATAGTATCTATGCCATCTACATTGCCGAGTATCTATAGTATATACTTTTATACCAAAAAGTTTATTATTAAAAATATCATAGAATAGATATAGAATAGGAAAGGGCCTTAGAAACTATCTGGTCTAAGTTCCTAATTTTACATGTCAGGTTAAGTAACATGCTTAGGATCATAAAGGGTAATTGTTAGAGGAGATCCTCTGAATCTAGACAGCTAGCAAGAGGTATCATGGTATAATATAAAAAGACTGGGACTCGGGTTTAGGATACTTGGGTTTGAATTCCACTTTAACACTTACTCAATAAGCACTTACTTATTGAATCTTTCAATAAGCCACCTATCCTTTCTAAGTATGAATATCCTTAGAATAATGCTCCAGGCAGTATTTGGTGAAAGACTGTTGTAGGGATGAAGTGAGATAATATCTGTCAAATCATTTCAAATTTTAAAGCCCTTTATAACTGCCAGCTATGAGCATTAATATTACTATAAATGTTTCATAGAAACATACTGATAAGACTTAGAACTGGGAGGGACCCCACAGGAAGACCCTTTAGTTCATTCAGCATCTTCTTTTCAAGGATGAGGAATGGAGGTTCAGAGAAGTTAGGTGATTCACTTATGGTCCCACATATAGTAAGCCAAAACTTCAACCCAGATCCTTTGTATTTTAATTGTAGACTTCTGTACTTGAGAAATAAGAAAACTAAATGTTCACCTGTCTAAATTATTTTATGACATGTACAAGAAAGTCTTATTTAACTAATAATACATTTTGGGATCGCATAATATACCACATTTATTGTTTTGGCTTAAATTTTAAGCTTAGAATTCTGCAATAATAATTTAAAATTTTTTAAATTTTTTAATTCAGTGAGAAGAATTAAGTGATCAGGTTATTGTAAGTAATCTTCATTTGGATATAAAACATCTCAAACTTAATGTATCAAAAACAACTCACTAAATCATTAAACAACAACAAAGTTACCCTTTCAAATTAATCAAAATCTTCACACTAGAATAATTTTTAAATGCTTAATATTTCTAAAAGAAGGAGGGAGGTTGGGGGCATGTGGGTAGAGAAGGGAGCTTTTGCCACAAGACAAAATAGGTTTATGCTCCTGTCTGATCATTGGTGCATCTTTGCCTATCTCTTTGCTGCAACAAACACAAAAAACATAGTTTAGTGGAAAAGACAACTGCAACCTGGATTAATGGGTTATTATTCAGCCTTTGATTTTGAATAGTTAATTCACTTAATGTTTCTAAGCCTCAGTTTTCTTATCTATAATTATATATTAGGGATAATACTTGTCCTGCCTGCCACAACTTTATTGAGAGGGTCCTGTGAGATATCTGTTGAAAATTATTTGTAAGCTGTGAACACACAAGTATTATTGTTGTTTAGTATTAGTGGTAATCTTTCCTAATCTGACTGTTTATCTAGACTCTGAATATTAGAACATTTCACCATAGGTTCACTGTATTTCATGTGTATTCAGTTTCCTCCCTTCCTTTCTCCTCCCTTTCATTTGATTGGTATAGGAAAGTCCCCCTCTTTCCCTTCCTCCAGTTGACTTGATTAGTTTTGGAAACTTTCTTTCATAGTTCAGATAATCAAGTGCTCTGCAACTTAGTTTCCTGGGGCCACTGTTCTGGGTCAAATAGCCAACAGGTATCAGAGGAGGGACTTGTAAACTTCTTAACTCTGTAGCCAATTCTCTATTGACTGCACCATGAACTTCTAGTCTGTTTATGATACCTCTGTTTCATTATTTGGCATTCTGCTGTCATACCTCTTTCCCCCTCCATATATACATACATATGCACACATATTTATATATAAACACGCATACATATATGTAATCATAATATTCCTCTTCCTTAGGAAGCCCCAGTGTTTTACCTTGAACATTACAAGCATCAGTGCAATGACTCTTTGTACACATTATTTTTAAAACAACTTTTTAAACTTGCCTAATGAAATTATGTCAAAGAGATAAATATGAATTTGGTTACAGTATCTTAAAAATTATAAATTATTTATATTTATTATAAGGAAATTTTGTCTTTGGGCATTTCAGAAAACTTCTTGATAAATTAACCCTTTGCACTCCGAACCATTCTGGACATTGGCTACCAGCTACTTGACGCTACCTTGCAGCGAAAACGTGCATTTACAGACCCTCATATTATTTAGTATAATTTTGGAACCAAGTAACGTATTATAATGATGTTGGACTTATATAATTGGGTGACATCGAGGAATGTATATTTGCAAAAAAACCAATATCTTATTGTTTATAATTTTGTACAGTATGATAAGTTTTGAAACACTCCCCAATATGCATTGCAGGCTGGTTAGTGCACGTTTGACAGTAATAAGTGGTTTGACGCCTGCCAGCAGGTGTTTTCCTGTTAGAACACACAATGCAGTCCCGTTTTCTTTGTCCCAATTTACAGAGGAAACAATACGTCGAAGCGTATTGATCTCCACGATCCACACCACCCATATTCGCCGTATATTCTGACACCATTTCAGGCTTACTGACTGTTACGATATGTCCACCGCGTAA
>JAQQSW010011805.1:0-12673 GCA_028646575.1 Pseudocheirus occidentalis | reverse complement strand
GTAGAAACTGTGAACATTGTACTGAATAAAGATTTGTAATGGAATAAACAGAGTGTTCACTAATACTGTGTAATCTGAATCTTAAAAGCTCCTCACAGTAGCATTCTCTCAGAAATCTACTGCTGATTGGCTTTACAAGCAGTCTTGAGTTTATAAAAATAAATTCGACAAAGCACTTATTGTCTATACCAGACTCTTTGGGCTCTTCATATTTTTAACAAATCTTAATTCCTGACCTTTGTGCCCATATCTTCTTAGAATATAAGATGATACATTCTTTCCCTATGAGGCAGTCAGTTCTCTTGATCCTCTAGACAGAAGTTTTGTCATTTGGGAAATATTTTGTCCCCTCTTTAGCTTGTAGCCTTCCAATCACTCTGAAGAGATCATCAGTCTGCTTTTCATCAAGAAGCAACTTATTTGCCATGCAAATTGAAGTCAAACTTTTGACCTTTTATTTTTACATTATTTAATGGGTCAGTCCTATGGTCTGATCCCTTTAGTTGTCAGTATAGTATTATAGAAACAGTCAGTTCCATAGCCAGGGGTTTGGATAAAGATGAGAATCTTTGGCTTAGAGAATATTACTCCAAATGATTAAAGAGGACCATAGATCAAGACTTGTAGAAGAACTCCAAAGTCATCTTCTTCTCGATGCACACATTTTACAAATGAGGACACAAAGTTACAAGAAAGTTAACTGCCTTGCTCAGGGTCATAAAGATATTAACATCAGTGGTGGGACTTGGAATTCTGGTCCTGTGATTCTAGAAGTAGTTCTATTCCCATCATCCTGTCCTGCCTCCTAAGTCACTGTCAGGTGAGCAGCTCTGGACTTTGCAGATGAGAGATGCATACAGTGAGACATAAAAGAACGAGAAAAAAGTCGACTGTTAATAGTGTCTGTGGATTTAATCACCTTAACTAGCTTTTGTGACTTTGGGTAGACTGGATTGTTCTCAGAGCAATAATAAAGTCTGGGGGAGTTAAAATTGTGGAAAGAATACCACTACACTGTATGAATGCCTTGAAAAAAACATTCTGCTGAATTGGATGTGTTTCCTTGTGTATTTTGCAATGAAATAAAAGAGAAACGAATCCCTCTTTTTACAAGGCTATTATTCAACTATGTGAAAACATGTCTCATTCCCACATTGTCTTCTATTATCTAGGAGAAATGTCTTAAGATGCTTCAAATAAACCCCAAAGAACATAGCCTTCCTGCTTGTACTCCACTGGCCATGCCTTAGATTTCAAATGTCATATGATGTAGAATCTAATATGCTTTCACTCAAATAGTCCAGTTGTGGCCTGACCAAGGTAGAATACAACAGCACCATTATATTCCTCATTCTGAACATCATTTTGATCTTAGTAGAGCTTGGGATTGCCTCAACCTTTATAAGTAATAATTCATTCTGATGCGATTCAAGTTGACCTCAACCGCCACAATATCAGATATCTTTTGAATGAACTACTTATTGTCTGGACATGTTTCTACCTTTTTGCAATTTTGAAGATGATTTTTTAAAAAATTGTTGCACTACTTCATATTAAATTCCATTTTATTAAATTTGAACCACTTTTCTGTGGGTGAAAGGTAAAGGCAGTGTCAGACAATGAGATTATGAATTACTTCCCCAAATGTCTGATGTTGTGGTAGTGTTTGGTACCCTCCTCACACAGACTCTGAGGAATCCTGAGTCTTAGATAAGATGATTTTTAAAATATGGCTTGGTATGAATTTCTGATATGATGTTTCTTCTGGGACTCATCTTCATTATCCCAAGGGCAGGTTTGCAAAATACAGATGTAGCCTTGGTATGCTTACTTGACTTGCTTAGTTCTTAAGCCAGCAATCACATCAGATGTTTGGTTTATACATCTAGCTCATAAAGCAGAGGCCTCATAAATGCAAGGTACTCCATAACAAAATCACAAATCCATCAGATTAAGAATATATGAGCAAAAGATGTTAGAGATAGGGAGGTTAATAGTATAGTTAGAATATCAGGATTTTTTTATTTATAAGAGAAAGAGAATGACTAGTTGCAAAAAGACAGCAAAAATATCCTATTCATGCTCTCCCTCTTTATAGATATCCTGAAACTCATCATGCTATATATAAAATATTACTTACTAGTAATATTTAGGAAAATAAAAGTTTTTTTCCCCTCCTGTTAGAAATGTCTGGTGGGTGACTCAGTTTCCCTTTATATTATCACCTGATTTCTCTCCTGGACCTTTATCAAGTCATTAGTACTCAATATTCAAAGCAAAAAAATTTCTAGTTATTATAATCCTTACTGTTTCCAAACAGTTTCAAATAAAGTGTGCCTTCCAACATACTGGATGACAAAATTGACATTTACTCTGGCCTTTCTTTTCTGGTCAGTGCTTTCTTTGTCTATAATTTATTCCCCCACTAGACTTAAATCAACTTAAGATTTGGGACTGTATCTCCCACTCTTTCTGTGACTAGTGACCTGCACATACTAGATATCTAATAGGCATTTATAGATTTAGTGCATGCTGAAATATATGTTTATGATGTGTATACCCAGTGTATTCTCAATATTGATATAATTAATGAGGATTATTTAATAGAAGACACAGCAAAGTTTGTTGCTGCAATTATCACTGGGGATGAAATTTTCTTTCAAAATTGCTCTGATCATTTTCAAATTCAGTAACACTTTACAAATTCAATCCAAGTAACATCAGTTTGAATCAGTACATCAATTTACTGCTTCTCCAAGAAAAACTATATGAAAACAACAGTAATACTGTATCAGTCTGAATAGGTGAGGATAATGCAGTTGAAAATCATATGCATACATTTTAACTTGACCTGACATGAATAAAAAATCTATGCATGGATTGAGGTCAGACAATCCTATAGCAGTAACTCAGGAAGCACAAGCATACATACACACGCACACATGTGCGCACACATGTGTGCACACACACAGACACACAGACAGACAGACAGACACACACACACACACACACGCACAGAGGGAGCACCAGCTGTAGTCAAACAAACCCAATTAAATTCAATAGTTTCCAGGTGCTCACATGAGAATGCTTCCTACCAATTATGGGTACAAATCCACCCTAAAAGCTTAATCCACCACTTCAAAAAATTTAGGCCTTCAAGTACATTTTTTTTTCTGCCACTACACTTCATTTTCTTTGAAAATATAATATACAAAGTTTATACACCAACAAGGAGACCTTTTTTTTTCTTCATCCATAATAAAAATGTACTTAAACTGTTTAGAGTTATGAAATTAAAGATCCAGTATTCAATATCTTGGCAAAAAAAAAGCCATATTTTCTTGAGTTTCCCTTTTCTGGTTTTTCTACCAGATGTTCATCTTTTTCTGTTTCATCTTCAATCAAAATCTCCCTGAATCCACCTAATCCAAGGAAGATCCATCTCCAATAAAATTTTACCTCCATAAAACGAAAGTTGTAAAATGGTATTTTTCACAAGATAAATTTTAAAAATGAACTATAGAGTAAAATGGAGCATTTGTTAATATATTTTTCTAAAGCAACATTTTGTCAATGTAATTCTCTCCCCATCCCCAATATAAATTAAGGAAATATATTTTTTCTATTCCTATTTGTGTTCATATGTTTTCTATCTATTCAATATTCTCCGAAAATGAAATCTTCATATGATTGTTCCTTTAATATAACATAAAAATTAGTGAAAGGATTTTTTAGGTAGTGAAAATAAGTATTTTTTTAAAACTCAGTATCTTATTTTCAAATTATGGCATGCATTCAATATGACTGAAGTCTTTTTGACATTGCATAAATTACTTTTCCTATTAAAATTTTATTATATCTATCAGACTATTTTATGTGTTGCTAACTTAGTATTTGCATTTTAAATGTTGATTGTATGTGTGTGTGTATATCCATGGTAGTTTCATCTAAAATTTAGGATAGTTCAAATATCTTAAAAGCCTATTAAAAATTATTGAAAATATATTGAGTATACACAAACACCATAGGCATCTTACAATCCTTCTGGTATGAACATCAACTACTTGCCAATGCCCACCATTTTTATTAATCAATTCTACATACATTCTTTGGTTATTTAATTCAGACATTTTTTATTTAAATCTTGATTTTTCTCACCCTCAAAATAATTTAACATAATAGGGTGTTATACAAAGTTGGGTCAAATAATGTTGCATGTATTTCTATTTGGCTGACAATTTCTATTTGCATCACACAAAACCTCAGAATTTGCATATTCAAAGACAATTTAATGGTCATCTTGTCCAGATCTGCTAGACACAGTGACTGTAACATAAAGACCATGGAATTTGGGGTCAGAAAACTTAAGTTCAATTCATATCGGTACCATTTATTACCGGCATGACTGGGAAGGTGATTACAGAAAATCTCTGCACTTGCAGTTCTGCATGTGTAAAATAAGAACTTGGTATAAAGTAACTTTAAAGTTCCTACCTATTTAAAGTCTATAACCATATGAACTGCCTACATCAACTTAAATTTCAAAGTAGATTTAAAAGTTTCACAAAATGCTTACCTCACAACTTTTCGAGATATGTAACACAAGATAATTCCCCTATTTTCCAAATGAGGGACCTGAAACCCAAAGAAAGTATGACTTTTGAAGAGGCCACCCAGTAAGTTTCAATAAGATAATAAAACACAAGTATCCTAATATTCAATTCTTATCACATTTCTTCTATGAAATCACCAAATCAATTTTCACTATAACTCTCCCCACATCACTCAACTTCCTGAAAATAATTAGACTTTTTCACAATTACTATTGAACTTTTTCCAGTTGTGGCACTGTCAATAACGAGCTATGTAGCCATGGATGAGTCATCCTACTGCTCTGTGACTCACTTTCCTCAATTGTACAATAATGTGATGGGACTAGATTACTTCTAAAATTCCTTAAATCTTTAATATGCTTCAATTTCTATGTTAAAATGTACTGTGTCAAAGCCCAAGAATGGAACATCACGCATTGTCTAAAGAGCAAAGATTTTCAACATTAGTCTGCGAATATTTTTTTAAATAGATAATTTCTTCAACATAATTGGTTTCCTTTAAAATCTTGTGTATTAATATTGCAATAAGTGGTCTATACACATTACTAACCTGCAAAGATTGTAAACAGAAAGCAACAATTACAATAACAAAAAAAAAGTTAAGAACCCTTGATATATAAACGTACTATTGACATACATTGACAGAACTCTATAGGTATGCCTTGCTTTCACTGGTTGCTTTTTAATTTGGGTCCTTTTTCAATTTTGACAAAATCTTCCTCCAGAGCCTCTTTGTGGCATGGAGGTTCCTCAGACTTCTTGAAAATTCTTCCAGTAGAGTTCAGGACTTCAAGAGTTGCTATGAAGCTGGAAAAACTTGAGCCAGAGATGGGGTATTTATTTTTGATACAAAGGTCAGCCTGGTTATGTTTTTAATGGCTCATCATGGACTGATAACCACCAATATTAATATTTATATTTTATTCATAGTCATAAAGATGTGTGAATATATATTTATATATGCATATATGTATACACATTTATACACATATTCACGTATATATCTGGCTGCTTATAGCCATAAGTATGGGTAAAATGTGTATACATATATTTTAAATTCTAGCTAATTGATTCAAGTATGGATTTGTTTTCTTTAAAGGCCAAGAAAACACACATGTAAGAAAATTATTGATTTTTGTAATAATGAAGTAAGTGGTTGATTTGAAGAGTGAGAGATGAAGACAGAGGTGAGAACATGGATCCATTTCCTGCAAATTTCTAAAATTTCATAACTAACCATTTGTTTCAATTAAATTTGGAATCTCAAGGTAGTTCCTTTCTTTATATAACTTCAGGACATAGCATGGTATCCAGAATAAGCCAAGTCAACAAAACCAGGTAAGCATAAATGTTTAAAGAAGGCCCATAGAGATGACCACTGGCATTTACAGTGCATAATAAATGTAATGGCCAATGCTTAATAACAAGGTAGCATTATTCACTCAAAGATTCAAACCAAAGTCTGAAAACATTCAAATATAAAATGGTGCTTTGAGTGTATAGCTCTGTTACTCAGATCATTCTTCATTCAGCTAGGAAATTACACTCTTCTCTTTCTTGAGGAAAGGGGATTTTATAATTCATAGAATCTTTGCCTTGTAAAGGACTGTGATGATCATGTAGGAATTTCACTAGGGCGCTGAGCTAGTTAGTAAGTATTAGAAACAACCCAGGTGTTCTAAAACCTGACATACTACCCAATCCTCATAGTAGATCAAACTATATCACACTGTTGAATGTGTATGTTTCAGTTTGTTTCAAGCAGGAATACTGCCTGATGTAGGGGAAAGAGAATAGATTTGGAATTGTAGAATTTAGGTTCAAATACTGTGTTTGCTGTTTGCTGCCCATGTGAATTTGGACAGGCTAATACCTCTAGGCATCAATTTCTTATTTGTAAATTGTGGAAGTTGGGCTGTATGCTGAATAAAATCAAGCTCTGTAACCCATGAGATTTAAAAGTAGCTAAAACTCATCTTGTATTTTAGCTGTAATAAACAGTTCTGATAGCTACATTTAAGGATGACTGGTGTACACAGATATACACTTGTGGAGTCTGTGTCATTGCAAATTGATTAAAAATTCATTCTTCTATTCTTGGTAATAAAGTAGAAAAAAATACTGTTGCATACAGCTTCTTGCTATTACAGGCTTTATCTTTTTTGTCTAATACTATTTTTTTCTGACCACAATTAAATACCTTTTACATATTTTAATGGAATCACATTTGGTTAAATGTAATCTTTTCCTTGTTGCACTCTAATTCAAATTAACTCCCATTTCAAACTGAAAAGGGCTTAGGGCTTGATTCTTTTGTCTGTTCCCCAAAGGTATTTATTTATAAAACAAAGAAAATTAATACAAACACAAGAGATCATATAAAATGCTTCTAAAAAATCTTCTTCAAATTCCTACATTTGATAAAATAGTTTTCTTTTTTCCTTAACTAGAAACATATAGATATGCATTTCAATAAAAAGAGATACAAGTTAACATAAAAATGGTGAAAATAGTCAGTAAATATGTTCAACTCTTGGACATCACAGTAACTAGAAAAGTCCCTCAAGATGGACAAAATAGGAAAGATAGTTTCTGTCCTCCTTTTTTCTGATCAAAAGAAAACTATAAATAAATTTTTTTCAAATAATCAAAGCTAGAAAGAATTCATCCAAAAATTCATTTTATGGGAATTAAAAATAATTTGTATACCTCAAATACAGTAAGGAAAAAAGTCACAGCAACCATCCCATGTAGGCTATACATACATATATACACACACATACAAATGCAAGTGTAAATATATATTATATCTAGTGTATATAATATATGTAATATATAATATATATTTATTTAGTATATGTATCTCTCCAAATTTAACTGAAGCAAGTGGGTTAGTTATAAAATTTTTAAAATTTGCACTAAGTGGATCCCATGTTCTCACCCCCATTTTCATCTCTCACCCTTCAAAGCAACCACTTATTTGTTACCATAAAGATCAATAATTTTCTTCCATGTGTATTTCCTCAGCCCCTGAAGAAAACAACTTGATACCTGAATAAATTATCTAGAATTTTACCTGTATATATGTATGTATCCATGTTTTTATATATCTATCTACCTATCTATATCTAGATAGAACCAGATAGATAGATAGATAGATAGATAGGTAGATAGATAGATAGATAGATAGATAGATAGATAGATAGATAGATAGATGGATGGATGGATGGATGATGGATGGATGGAAGGATGGATGGATGGGTGGATGATGGATAGATGTGTGTGTGAGTATGTGTATACAACTGTCTAAATTTAGCATAAAGTAAGATTATGCTCTTCATCTAGGCAAAAAGAAAAATTCAAGTATTTATAATTTAGCAATTAGATTATAACTAACTAACTCAAACTTTGAGATTATGAGTCCTATTGTCAATGCTCCATGTTCTTTGTCAGGTCAGATGGTAGTGGGAAAGTGAACTTAAAAACAAACAGACAAGATGAATAATTATTATACTTGCCACTTTTCTTCTGTCAGATGTGAAAATCTGTTGCTAAATCAAGCATTCCTATGCCCTTGGGATATGTAAAAAGATATTAAAACTCACATTCTGTAAACACTTAGTCTATGTATGTTTTAACATTTGTGGAAAAGAAATATATTGCACCTTTATATATTTAGATGCTTAAGTCCATAGATAATTTATTTTTATGAATAAATCATTATGTAAAGGAATGTTTGTGTTTCATGATTTTAAATATTTAGCAATCACATTTGATCATGATTGCAGGAAAAAGTAAACCATTAACTAATTTGTTTTTACAAAGACAATGCAAAATTTAACTTTTTTTGGTATGTGGGTAATCATATATATATGTATGTATGTATATGTATGTATGCATGCATGTGTATGTATATATATGCATGTGTGTATGTATGTGTGTATGCATGCATGTATGTATGTACACTCTATATGTCCATACTACACAAAAGCTCCTTGAGAGTAGGAAGTTTCATTCTTTGTATGTGTAGTTCATCACTTAGTGTTGCTGCATTGTAAACACTTAAATTCTTGATGATTACAGTGATAGCATGAACCCACACGAAAGTACATATATATAATATTATGTATATATATGCATATAATATGTATATGATATGTGTGTGTATATATGTACTTTTGTGTGGGTTCATGCTATATACATACACACACATATACACATTTATATAGGACAGTATAATTCAGTAAGAAAATGATCACATTTGTAGATACATTCTTGCATAGCAATATATACACATACCCTTGAAATTATTTTTTTAAGATTTTAAGTGAAATTTGTATTTTACTTACTTTCATTATACCTACCAAGCAACAAAATACATTTAACACCTTTGCAAAAATCAGTATATTAGACATCTACTTTCAACCTAAATGCCTTTCCACCTTTTATGCTTTTTATTTTGCTTAAAAATAACTATATGTAATTTTGGAAAATTTTTCCTCCAAGCTTGTTCTTTTCTTTGCAATTCTAAGCACTTGTCAGTAAAGAAAATGTATTTAAAATGTGCAAATACTACTATTGTTTGTTCGTAACTGTACTTTGTCAATTGGCAAGAGATGTTCTTATCTTCTACATATTACGCGGTCCAGTGGCCCAGCATGCAGTATCTATAAAAAAAACTAAGATCTACTTTTAACCACAATACAAAATTTTCTGTTAAAAATATACTTTCTAATTCACAATCAGAAGATTCATAATATAATAGACATTTTCAATGATTTAATATAAACTGCTCCAAGACAACTGAATATTCTGGCATGAAGTAGTAGAGAACAGGGTCTCACTTCTGTATATTTCACATTTAACTGCTCACTCACACAGCTCTCCAGATAATTAATTTTTTAAAAGTCTTTAGATAGTGATGATGGTGTTATGTCATATATAACAACAACAATGACAACAAATTGATACTGTTAGTGAAGTTCTAAGCAGACAGATGTCTACATACTAAAATCTTGACACTGTTGGCATCCTGCTTGGCAGTTTCTGTCATGATGCCACAGACTAACTGAATGATGCTGATACAATGTGGTGAGCTCTGAGGATTTTAACATCTGAGCAGAGACATCTGTGCTATCACAACATGATTTTTATCTCCTTATGCACTTTTTTCCCCAACATCCTTTCAACCATATAATAGTGCTACTGGGCAATGCTCCTTTGTGGTAATAGATATTCTGTGGGAATTAATTAAAATAGCAAGAGGGGACAGACTAAACTACAAATTCAATCTTTTATGACCCCACTGGGTTATAGAAGATATTGCTGAGCCTGAGTGTCAAGCGTACATTTTTCATGAGCATTTCATATACATAATTCCTACTGGCACAACTAGTGTAACAAATGAAATTATGAGGACATATTTTAATTCACCAATAGGAATATAGTGGGACTGGTGTGTAAATGTACAAGGAACAGGGATATAGATGTAGAGCTGGAAGGGAACATTACCAATATGTACTTACTGCCACTCCCCTGACCTTTTCCACCATCGTCTACTACTTTTAGTATTCACTACACCCAAAGCCAAAATGAGAGCTCTGTTGATGGCTCATACTCTATCATTCTCAAAAAAAGCAGACAACTGTATCTTCTCCAAATTTATCCCTCCCTGGATGGCAACACTAATGTCATTTTTGTGATAGGGGTATGAATAGTGTGGATTTATTCTAGCTTACACTTCCCTAATCACTGGAATCTGGTAGAATCATGTCAGTCACACAAATGAGGTCATTTCTTGAATCATTCCTGAATTGGATTTAAGCAAGGCAGAGCTGCACAAAATCATCAAACTCACTCTTTGTTCCAGAGTCAAAGTCCAGTGGCAAGAAAAAAGTCAATATGACTGGCAATGGCCTGGAATGCAACCAAAAACATTGAATTCTTCAATGTCTTACCAAGGTCTGAGTGCCTAACTATAATGCCTGATTACCAGCTTGGCGATTGAAACAAAGTGTTTTCAACCATCCAGTCTTCACAGGCTAGGGGTAGATACTCACCTAACTCACCAACAGGTTACAGTCCTCAAACTGCTTTAGCCCCTCTGGTGAGAGAGTTTATTTCCTAGGGTATGGCCTCCGTGCATGCGCTACAACTTCCTAGAGCTAGAGATGAGAGTTGAATGCCAGGTAGATACCAAAAGACAAGTTCGGTAACTGTATAAAAGCTTTCACTAAATATGAAAGAATAAAAAGAGTAAATAAATGCATATTAAGAATACTCCAAATAGTCATAAATCCATTTTTGTCTTAAACCTATGTACTCTTTAACTAATTCATGGGGATTCCACAATCCCAGAAGTTAAGAAAAATTCCATTAAATGTATTTAGATATAGATTTCCTGTCTACCATTCCAAAATTAGTTTTTTTCTAATATAATTTCACTCATGACTAGGTGTATGTTTCTTGAGAGGGGGTTGTCAATGGTGTGGAAGAAAGCTGTATAAGAGAATGAAGGACCTGATTCAGGAATTAGCGCTGGTTTCAGTTGTCGAATTCACTGGCTTCCTGCTCATACTTCTATCCCTGGTTTTAACCCTGACACTGTCCTCTCACAGCTTCATGGATACTTATTTTCTTATTCTTTGCTTGTCTTTTAAATTTTTTTTATTCTTTACTTTTTTAAAAATTATTTATTTTTGGTTTTTAACATTCATTTCCACAAGATTTTAAATTCCAAATTTTCTCCTCATCTCTCTCCTACCCCCACACCAGGACAGTGTACATTCTGATTATCCCTTCCTCCAATCTGCCCTCCCTTCTACCACCCACCCACCTTTTAGTATCCTCTTCCCTTCTATTTTCCTATAGGGCAAGATAGACTTGAATACTGATTTGCCTGTATATTTTATTTTCCAATTGCATATAAAAACAATTTTTAACATTTATTTTTAAAGCTGTGAGTTCTACATTCTCTGCCTTCCCCCCCCTCCTGACCTACCCTCATTTACAAAGCAAGCAATAGAGAAAATACATGTACACTCATGCAAAACACTTCCACAACAGTCATGTTGTGAAAGACTAACTATATTTCCCTCCATTCTGCCCCACCTTCCATTTATTCTTTTCTCTCCTTTGATCTGTCTCTCTTCAAAAATGTTTACTTGTGATTACACCTTGACCCAATCTGCCATCCTTTCTATAAACCCTCTTCTCTTACCCTCTGAACCCCCTGCTTTCCTGTAGGGCAGGATAGATTTCCATACCCAAATGAGTGTGTGTAGAGAGTGGACATACACACTTTACATAAACACTCTTCAATAAGCCCCTTATGTTTTCTCTTCCCTGTCTACCTTTTCCTTTTTCTCTTGAGACTTATATTTGAAAGTCAAATTTTCTATTCAGCTTTGGTCTTTTCATCAAGAATGCTTGAAAGTCATCTATTTCATTCAATATCCAATTTTTCCCCTGAAGTATTATACTCAGATATTTCTGAGTGATTCTGGGTTTTAATCATACCTCCTTTACATATGTAAACACATACACACACATATATGTATATGTGTATATGTATTTTTTTTAACATTTGATTGTAGAACTTTAAATGCTAGATACTTTCAGTTCTTCCCTTGTCAGCCACCCCCACTAGAAGGACAATCAATTCAATACAGGCTGTGGATATATGATTATACAGGACATCTTCATAGTGGACATATTGTGACAGTGATCACCTGTCTCTCCTTCCTATCCCTCCCCCACCTTATTCTGTTCTCTGCCCTGTCCCTGTCCCTTTACTGAAGTGTGTGCTTTCCAGCATCCCTCCCCCAGACCCTGCCCTCCCCTCCATCATCTCCCCTCTCATCCCCATGCCCCCTTCTCTCCCGTGTGGCATGATGCCCAGTTTAGAGTTTATGCCATTTCTTCCCTTAGCCTAATTCAATGAGAGTAATCGAAAGTAAAGTTGTAACAGTTATCCCTTGCCTCTTCTATATGGGATGATTAACCCCATTTTGTCTCTCCCTGTCTCCTCTCATTCTAGTCCTCTCCCACCTCAGAATTTT
>JAQQSW010011804.1:0-12673 GCA_028646575.1 Pseudocheirus occidentalis | reverse complement strand
TAGAACACACAATGCAGTCCCGTTTTCTTTGTCCCAATTTACAGAGGAAACAATACCTCGAAGTGTATTGATCCACACCATCCATACCACCCATATTTGCCGTATATTCTGACACCATTTCAGGCTTACTGACTGTTATGATATGTCCACCCCGTAATGTTCTCTGGGTAGATTGTAGGTTTGTGTTATAATAATTGGTGAGCATGGTAATAATTCTTTTATCTTTCCACGCAAGAAGCGTAGTATTATTCTTTCTGTATGCAACTGTTTTAGTGCTTGAGAGGGGACATCCGAGTGATATGCTAGAATTCCGATGTCCCCTGAGAGGGGACAGTGGAGTGCAAAGGGCTAGAAATATCTTTATAAAATAACACGAGGTAAAAAACAAAAGTAGAACCAGAAACAAAAGTACACATTAACTCTAACCACAGAAGAGGAAAAATGAAAGGAAACAGATAGAAAAAGAATCATGGTGGAGACTTAAAGGGAATAATGGAAAAGTTGCAACATTTTATATGAGGATAATTAGTTTAAATGAAAGTAGTTGAAAAGCAGGTTTCATTTATTGATTTTTAATACTAAGCTTATAATAAAACATTAAAAGCTTTACAAGGAGCTACAAAAATCTAAATCAGCACTTATATTTCACATAGCAAAGTATACATGTAATTATTCACATATATGTATAAATAGGTGAATATATTTCTAAATAACATATTCCCATTAAATCATTAGGAAATGTCCATTTGTTCAAAGGTAAATGGCTATTTAGTGCTCAAGATGACCCCTTTTCCCCAGTCTTTGCTTCCTTTTCTGTCCTTCTTTTATATTTTCTAAGTTGGGAAGGTGATCACATCCTGATATGGTATAGAGAGGAAAGTCCATTTCCTTTGAATTTGGAAACACAAGACCTGGATTTGAATCCCAGCTGCCATGGCGATCTGTTTCTCCTTGGATAAGTGATTTAAATCTTTTTGGAGCTCAGTTTTCTTGTACTTAAATTTTTCTTGGGGGGTGTATGTGATAAGGGAGAGTTAAATTATTAATTACTTATTAAATTTATTATTATTATTAATTATTAAATCAATGAATTATTAAATTAACTTAAAGGTCTCTTTTGTGCTTGTTTTATAGAAGCTTTTATTTCTAAAAATGTTCTTATTTTGTTCTGTATATTACATTGCCATAGTTATTCCAAGTATATCTCATCCTCTCCCTCCCAGAGAAGCATCCCATGTGACAAATAATTATTTTTTTAGAGGAGAAAAAAATGAACGTATCTGTTCAATATATTGAAAAAGTCTGAAAACATGTGTAAAGTGTAACACCTTTGGAACACACCCTCCCACCTCCACAAAGGTGTGTCTTCTCATTTCCCACTGCTCGAGTTCTGCCTGATTGCCATAATTTTGGTATATTTTGAATTTTGGTGTGTAGTCGTTCTTTCCATTTACATTATTGTAATGACTGTGCATAGTGTTTTCTTGATTCTAGCGATCCTTTTTTAAAAAATTAATTTATTTTAAACTTAAATACTAAAACTTAAGCACATAAGAAAAGAAAAAAATCCATTTGCAAAGCAGAACATAAGAGAAAATTCCAAATTTATAGCAAAAAAATTTCTTTTCAAGAAAGTCTATATAATACATATTACACATTGTTTTCAGATATATATTTTTTTCTTTACTTCCTTGTGAGCTTTCTTTTATTCTCTGCTGTGCACTTTTTACTTTGCTCTTTTCTTCCCCTTTCTTCCCCCCTCCCCCAAGAAGTTTACAATTAAGTATGGATATGTGTGTGTATACACACATATGTATGTACACACATATATGCGTGTATGTATGTGTACATATATTTAAATATCTATAATCACACTCATACATAGGCATATATATATTCAGATGCATCTATGTAAGATACTTGTTTGTCGTCTGTTTCTCTGAGGGTATATACCATCTTCTTTCATAAGCCCAAGACTTTCATTATTTTTCCAAGTCTACCTACTCATCATTTTCTAGAACACAGCAATATTCCAAACTTATACTATCAATTTATTTTAAATGATCTAAAACCATATTGATTAATATGATTGACATACAGTATAGTTTCTATATTCTTCTCTTTTGATTAATCTTTTAAATTTTAGTAGTATATTTTTATTTTTCTCAATTGCACGTAAACACAAATTTTAGCATTTTTAAAAATTTTGAGCTCCAAATTCTCTCTCTACTTGAGCAATTAAGCAATTTGATATAGATTACACATATGCAGTTATGCAAAACTGTTCAATATTAACCTTGTTGCAAAAGAAAATGCAGATCAAAATCAAACAAAAAGAAAACAAATAAAACAAGAATAATAAAGAAAGTGAAAAAGAGTATGCTTCTCTCTGCATTCAGACTCTTCAGTTCTTTCTCTGGAGGTAGATAGCATTTTTCATCATAAGTTCTTTTGTATTCTTTTGGATCATTGCATTGCTGAGAATAGCTAAGTCACTCAGAGTTGTTGTTGTTCATCATGGAATACTGTTGTTAGCATATATCATGTTCTCCTGCTTCTGATCATTTCATTTTACATCAGTTCATGTAAGTCTTCCCAGCTGATCAGTATTTCTAAAGGGCCCTATTCACTGAATGGGCAGTACTTTGCTCTAAGTGAGTACATGAAAAGACCTTAGCCTAAAAGGGCCGGAGTCTCCCATTGCATGCTGGGTCATCTCCAGTCCTTCTGATGAATATATGGTCACTGGACCCAGATGACTCTGGAGGAGAAAGTGAGTTTAGTGACCTTGCACAATCCTCCCTCCTTCAAATCAAAGTCAACTGCAAGTTATGTCATCATTTCCCTGATGTCATGTTTCTCTTTGAAAATGAAAAACAAACACAAGTATTCCATCAAAATTATATCCCATAATTTGTTCAGATATTCTTCAATAATGAGTAGCCTCTCAATTCCAGTTCTTTGCTACCCCAGAAAGAGCTGCTATAAATATTTTTGGACATATGGGACCTTTTCTCTTTTCTTTGATCTCTTTGAGTATAGACCTGATAGTAGTATTTCTAGGTCAAAGGGTATGCCCAATTTTATAACCCTTTGAGCATAGTTCCAAATTGCTCTCCAAAATGATGAGATCAGTTCACAGCTCCATCAGCAGTGCACTAGGGTCCCTATTTTTCCATATCTCCTCCAACATTTGTCATTTTCCTTTTTAGTTACAAAGGTCCTTTCCAAAATGTGGTGCTAATATCGAATATATTCTACTCTTTCTTGATTATAGTTCAAGTGCTAATGTTGCTAACTAGTTCTAACCTAGGCTTGTCTGGACATTCTTGTTCACCTAAGATGGATTTGTCCTTAAAGGGCCTTTGGAACATGTCTAAATTGACTAATATCAATCAATCATTAAGCATTCATAAAATACCTATTATGTGCCAGGTACTGTACAAAGTGCTAGAGACCTCTGTATCCCCTACCATATGGGTATGAGTAGCTTCCTTAATTGATCGCCTATGACTTTGGTGAAACCAAGTCTTCCTTTTTATTTTTCCACAACTCTCTTTTTGATGATCTCTTCCATCATTAATCTGCTCTATCCAGAGGGTGAAGTTTATAGTTGAACAACAGCATGTGTGCCATGAACTGCCATGGTGAGGAAGGAAGGACTTTCCTCCTCATGATTCTTTTATCCTGGCTCCAAGAAATGGGTCTATGGTTGTTTGTTTCTATTATGTGTTGCTTTTCTTCAGTTTTACCCACAGAACCAGAAGTTTGAGCCATGGTGATGACCTTGGAATCATAGACAAGATGATGCAGTCAGTCAGCTAGCAAAGAAATCCCAGATGAACTGGAGTACCTGAGACGTGAGACAAAGGCAAGTTTTAGACATTAAACTGAAAATATGCTCTATGTGAACCAACTTAAAGTATAAACCTACTCCCCTTCTTCTCTCCAGAAATTGAGATATTTTAAGGCAGGAGGGGGGGAGTATGCCTACCATGTATTGGGGATGTATATTTGTAATTAAACCTTCTGAAATAGATATTTCTATGAAAAGGTCAAACTGACTTAGTGGATAAATGGAATGGAGTACAGAAAACCACCCCCTATACTTGGGGCAAATACATTGGTGGAAGCTAGAACCTTTTTCAAAAATGCTGGATACCACTCTATCCCCTTAATAGTACCACAGAACCCTGGGTTAGAAGTGAAATGGTAAATTCTAATACATCTTGACTTTAATCCTTGGGAGCCATGGTAATTTGATACATATGGGATCTTGTCTTGGATAAAATTGAACCCTTCAATTTTGGGGGAAGGGAGAGATGACTAGTTGGTACAGTGAATAGAACACTGGACTGAGAATCAAGAATAGTTATCTTCCTGAGTTCAAATCTGGCCTAGACACTAGTTGTGTGACCCATACAGGTCCATTTACCCTGTTTGCCTCAGGTCCTCAATGAGCTCAAGAAGCAAATGGTGAACCTCTACTACAGTATCTTTACCAAGAAAACTTAATGGGGTCATGGGTCAGATATAACTAAAATGAATGAAAAAAATCTTTTCTGGTACTTTGGGAGAGATTCTCTGCCTATCATTTTTTATTATTATTTTTGAGATATCCTGAACTATGAGGTACTAGAGTAATTGGAGATTTTTGTTTGCTTGCTTGTTTTTAGGATGTGAGTCAACAGTGATTTTTGAAAAATTATAGTAAGTACTCCCTCACAAGTCAGTTACATTGGTATAATTTTTCAAACTATTCACTTGTTGATTGCTTTGATATTTAAGTATGGATACTTTTCATATTATTGAATTCTGTCTATAATTATTGATATACTTGATATACATTCTATAGCACTAAGTACTGATTTGAGTTTAATTTAAGAAATCTGTAATCATTAGATTTTTCCTTTCTAGCACAAACGTTGATATTGTTTTTTGATATTTAACTCAATGTAACCTGCTTGTCTTTTGTGAAAACAAAATGTTCTACAATTTCATAGGGTTAGATGCCTGTACCTGAAATCCACAAGTAGCTGAAATTCTTTTCTACTTCTCTAAGTGACCCCCTTGCCTTGATGGATGAGCTTGCAATTCCATCTAGTTTTCCCTGACAGTAGCAAGAATTCTTGAGAGAATTTTGGATGCCCTTTGGGATAAGGAACCCAGAGGAAACTGAACTTTTGCTAGAGAGATCCCCCGGGAAGTTTTTCTGTGGTTTATCTAGAAAGGGACACTTTGTAGAGATCCCATTTATATGACCTTAATTCACTGAGGGGAAACATTGGGAGAGTTTTTACTCAGGGCAGTATTCTCATCTGTGAAAAGTACAACACCAAGTTGAACCTGGGTCCCAAATCCCTGTAGGTAGAGCTTGATGTATCTTGGAAAATTCATCATAGATAAGATTTCTATTAAGGTTGGAAGCTAATTTATTTTTGTCTTCACTTTTTTATTTTTGGTTGTAGGTTGAGAAAAGCCCTACAAAGCTAAGCAAGAAGAGATATTTGGTAAACTTTGTAAAATGTCTTATTTTGTTGGCTTATTTGAGAAAATTTGAGAAATGTTCCTTGTTCTGTGAATCTGGAAAACCTTATTTGGAGATAATTATGATTTTCATCCATATGTGTGGGATTACATATGATATTATAACTTTGTCTGTTTTGAGACATTACTGTATAGGAATGGGGAAGCAAGTGACATTACTTATACCTCCTCAGAGACCATAAGGAACTGTTGTGAATTTGAGATGAGGACTAGATTTTTAAAAATGGGCCTCTTCCTATTTGCTGGGTATGACAAATTTTAAATACTTTGAAATGTGTGACCTCAACATCTCTGGGCTTGACCAATTCATGTAACATGAAGTCATTCTTGTGACTAAAGTCTTTGGAGCATATTCAGATTGCATAACATCAATCAATAATTGATCAGTAGCATTTTAAGTTCCTCCTATGTATGAGGCACTGTGCTAAGTGATAGAGGCCTCTATGTCCCCTACCACAAAGGTGGAGGTAGACTTCTTTTATTAGATGTGTCTTTAAACTGGATAACCTGAGCAGATCTTTCCCTTTTCTGCCACTTTTTGGCCATGTCCAAAGAGTGAAGATCACATTCACTCAGCCTAGGTGGCATGAACAGAACCAATGAGAGAAAAAAGGACTTCCTTTCCCCTTCTCCCTCTGTTACTGTGGCCTTAAGAATTGGGCCTAAGGGTGTTCTTTGCTCTTCTGCATTTTTTGTCTTTCTACATTCTGGGTATTGTAGATCATATCTATGGCACCTGGGAATTCAATCCATGGCAATCTTGAAGCCAAGATTGCAGGTGAGATGGTGCTTTCAGTTAGCCTGATAATGGAAACTCCAAGAAAACAGGATATTGGGCCTTCAAGATGGAGTGGGTTTTGGGACCTGGAACTGGGATTTTGCTCTATAGGAAATGAGCTAAGTTATGACCCTAATTACTCAAAGGTATGGAACATAAAAGTAAGTTTTGGGAGTCTGGAAAAAGAGATAGGTACAAATATTTTGGAGATGCTGGGGAGGACAGGAACCAAGGTTTCAAGGGCCTGAGATGTTGGGAAAGAAGAGTCTGCTAGAAGGAAGGCAGAGGCTGATAAAGAGAAGAAGTAGAAGCATCAAAACCTCTTATGACTTCATCATTGTGATCTGGTCTGGGAGTATAAACAGGCATTGAATTTTTCTGGAGATTCATAAGGAAATGATAAAACTTAGATCCTTGAAGGTGCTCAAAGTTCAATATAACTGATTCTGAAGGAAGTATTTGTACATAAAAGGGGAGGGGAACAAAATTTTTTAAAGACAGAACTAGGCTTAAAGTACCTGGCTTTCAGAAAATAAGTATTTCTGATACGGTGTGACATGTGCAGTGTGTGGGTTGCCAATCTCTCCCTTCCTCTAGTGACTAGATCCTGCAAGCCTCCTAATCCCAGGCCTGATTAAATTGTGTTCTGTTATAACTGCATAATCTCCCTTTTTTGCATCTTCCATGTGTATTGAGAAATGTATGCTAAATCCTTCTCTCTGATTTGGCCAATCTCGGAGGATGGTGGCATCCCTGAACATGAAAGTGAAAAAGTTTTTTTTTCCTCAACTTAAGAAAAAAGACACGTGTGTATGTGTGTGTGTGTGTGTGTGTGTGTGTGATTTTTCAGGGGGGGAGGGTTGTGGTTGCGTGTCTTATTTTTAAGAGCCCCAAATGTATGCTCATGGCCTGTATTTAAAAATAAACTAAAAAAAACCCTAGAAGACCAGAAATTTGTTATTAAAAAACACTTGCTAAAATCTTCCTCCCTAACACTACTAAGTACAACTGCGGGATACTGAGAAGCAAAATTCAAAAGCTGCATAAAGATTTAACTGCTGGGCAGATGTGTGAGAGTCAGGCGCTGACAAGGCTCCCCTGTGCCTTTCCCTGAGAGACGAGGAATCGCTGTTGGTTTGGGAGAGAACTGGGGGAGATACAGAAGCTGTAACCCTGACATTTCTGATGAGGGAACTTTTGCTTTCAGAATAAATATGGGGCCTAGTACATTTGGGTGGGGTCATAAACCATGCAGATTTTTTTCCCCCTCAGGGAAGGTTTCCAAAGAACATTCAGGTCTTGATTTAGAATACGCTTAATGAAAAAAGGCTGTCTCTTTCTGTCTCTCTCTGCTTTTGCATTGTAGACACCAGTAGGTGCTGGAGGGTGGGGAAAGGGCCCCTCAAAAATGCATTTACAAACTTTTCAACAGAGCTATTCTAAACTTCTTCTGGTGCCAGGAATTCCTTTGTTCTGAATTTTTTGTTGACTTTGGTTCTTATAGTATGTCCTGAAGAATAGTAGTTCAGAGTTTAACCTTAAAGAGGTTTACTGAGATTGGATTTGGGGATAGTTTGGGATAAAGGGTCCCAGGAAAGGAATCTGGATTAATATCTGACATTCTATCCCATGAAGGCCTAAGCAGACCATGGAATCTACTCACTGGCCCTTCTATTATTTCAGGTTCATTGCTGCTCAGTAAGCTATGGAGGAAGAAAAGGATAATTATAAAGTTTAGAGTTGCAAGGGACCTTGGATATCATTTAGGTCAAGTCCCACATATGCTAAATGAGAAAATGAGGTCAATAGAAAGGCACTGACTTGTCATAAGTTCATAGATTAGGAGCTCAGATGGACCTTAGGAATGATCTAGTGCAGGGGTAGGGAAACTGTGGCCTCCAGACCACATGTGGCCCTCTAGACCTTTGTCCATTTGACTGAATACAAACTTTCAGGAACAACTCTCCTTAATAAAGGGATTTTTTTCTGTAAAACTTGGACTCAGCCAAAAGGCCACATCTAAGGACCTAGAAGCTCACATGTGGCCTTGAAGATACAGGTTACTCTGTATGGGTCCAAATCTCCTGTTTTCTTGAAGAGGAACTGAGGTACTAATTTGTCTAGTTTCAGCTCTAGAAAGACCCTTAGAGGTCATCAAGTTCAGCCCCCTCATTTTAAAGATGAGGAAACTCAATTACAGAAAGATTTCCCAGGGCCACAGAGCTAATAAATACCTGCAGTGAAATTCAAATCAAGGTCTTCCTGATTCCTAAATTCATCATTCAACCAACTCCCAAAGTACACTGTCTTTAAATTCATGCAGGATAGAAAGCAGAAATTGAGATTTATTCTCAGGATCTGAACCAAAATCCAGAGTGTGATTGTGTGTGTGTATGTAAGGTGTAAGGGCAAGGGGTTGGGGGAGAAGGGGATAGCAATGCTAGTACTGATCAGAATTGGTAAGTATATATTTGCCTTTGAGTCCCCTTCCTGTCTTCTAGGGTTCAATCTCCTCTACGTCCATGTATTTCCACCAAAATTTATCCTCTGGATTAAGAGATATATGCCCTAGAATTTACCTTAACACTCACTCCACTGCACTCAAACTTACAGGTAGGTAGGTACATATAAAAATCAACAACTAATTAGTGCTAAAGCATAAGACCAAGATCATGAGTTTAAGGTATTATCCGTCTGAATTAACATTCACGCTTTAATAGGTTCTCTTATTGCCTTAGTCCAAAGGAATGAATATGGGAGAAATTTCAGGAAGTTAGAATTGTTCTAGAATTTTTGTGAACTACATTTCTATATGAGGCCTGCCTTTTCTTGAGAGGCTAAACGTGACAGAACAAATAGTATAGAGACAGAAACATCTTAAGTCCTGGCAGACCTCTTCCTAGGCAGAACTACACAGCAGTCTCTTGCCTTTGAGGTCATGAGTCAGTCATCAATTCCAAGACTATCTCCATACATCAAGATGTAGGATGCCTTAGTCTGTTGTTGTTTTACACAGACAATAACAGGGACTGGGGAAGTGACAGAAACAAAGAACCCTGGTGGAAGGGGATCTCTCTGTAACCTACCATAGGGCTTTGCATCTATAAGTTCTACATTTAGAATTATTATTCTCAATAATCATTCCTAAGCATCATTGGGATCCCATATCTTTGAAGAATCAGGTATTGATATCCTTGGCCTCCAAACTATGATGTCATAAAATGTGGGCAGAGTGTTTGAAACCATATGTATATGTATATGTATGTGTGTATGTGTGTATGTGTGTATGTATGTATGTGTGTGTGCGCACACACACACACACACACACATATATATATATATATATAATATATACACACATCCATATATCTTTTTGAATCTGTTCAACCATCTAATTAGGTTTCCAATCTAACTCTTAGTCAGAACTCTGGATATTTCAAACTCATGTCTCCTATCCTCATAGATTTTCCTCCTTTAAAAGGTTAGATTGGAACCCTAAATAGATAGTTGAACAGATTCAATATATATATATGAATGTGTGTGTATTTGCTCCAAAATGTTTACTTAAGAAAGGATACATAAATTATTGTACAAATATAATATGACACATAATTGTGTGCACAGGCTTAATTCCTAAAAATGCCTGTGCTTTTTCACCTAACCCCTCACATCTAAAAGCAAATCATTCTGTATCTCCCGAGCCTCTATAAATTGAGTGTAAGAATACTTGTCATACTTCTTTCACAGAATTGTTCTGAGTCTCAAATAAGATTATATGTATATACATGTGTATATGTATGTATTATATATGTATCCCTTTAAGTGTTTTAAAGACCACAGTGATTGTTTTATCCATATCAGTTATTTCATGGGTATGGTGGGCTTATAGGGAAGAGATATAGGCAACTCTTCTGCAGCTTTCAATCCTAAAAGGTTTCAGTGGCCCTGAGGTTCTATCATTTACCCAAGAACACACAAACAGTATCTATGAGACCCAGGGAGTCTTGATTTTAAGAACTTTACCATATTCACTACCCATACTATTTCACATCTTTTCCTTTACTCTTTACTCTCTCTTCTCCTTCCTCTTCTTTCCTTCCTGTCCTTTAATTTTTTCTTTGAATTTTCTCTAGAGCCAATAGAATTACAAGAAGTTTGTTTACTAACAGTTTCAACTTCGAGTGTTGCCAACTCAATATAGATTTGGTTATGAGCTATTCAAAATAATGTTTTTGAACCAGTAAACTTTATTGAAGAATTGGCTTAGTGGTTAAAGCCTCAGAAAGCTAGACTGTCCCAAACCATAATTTTAAACTCTGGAAGGTCAACTCAATCTTTTCCAGCACCATGAGAAATAAATTTAAGAATGTGTTTTAGAAATCATTCCTGGAAAAAAGTCAGACTACCCTAAAGGAGAGTGATTTTTTTTCCCCTGGTAGCCTATATGTATATTTTTGCTTGGGAGGTGAAGATCAAGGTGGATGTTGCATGGTATGTTAGCACATCAAGGAAGGCAGTATTGTAGAGGTGTGCAGGTTGGAGAAAGAACCCAGTGTAGACATTTTTTTTTTGGCCAGGAAAATTCTCAGACATGTCATCATTGCTGTTATCAGCAGCAGCAGCAGCAACAGCAGCAGCAGCAAAAGCAGCAGCAACAGCGCTAAAATTTGTGCAGCACTTACTATGTGCCAAGTACTTTACAATTATTTTCTTATTTGCTGCTTACAACAACAAGGGGCTATTATTATTCCACATTTTAAGACAAGGGAACTGAAGCAAGCAAAGTTTAATTGATTTGCCCAGGGTCACACAGCTAGTAAGTGTCTCAGGTTGAATTTGAACTCAGGTCTTAACGACTCCAAGTCTGGCGCTCAATCTCCTGTGCCATCTAACTGGCTCAAGAAGGGAAGGAAATACGTCTGTGAAACTGACACTTTGCAGATAGTGATAGGGGAAAGGGAAGTATGGAATGAGAAAGATTTTCATGTGAGAAAGAAAGCAATGCACTTACGGTGGTCTAGGCCTACAGGGATATTGTAACTCATTGCACTTTGTTGTTATTCCTCTTCTCTGAGAAGAAAAATCAGTGTATCTACATTACCTGGACATGTTCTGTTTAGTTGACATGCTCTCAAAGGTGCCTTGAACATTCTGGCCACCTGCTATAAAAGCTGCATCCTGAAGGATGATAGTTTATTCTGAGATCATCAGCTAGGTGGCATGGCAGGTAGAACACCTGACCTGGAGTCAGGAAGATCTGAATACAACTCTGACTTCAAACACTTTCTAGCTGTGTGACCATGGACAAGTCTTCTATCTGTTTCAGTTTCCTTAATTCTAAGACAGGGATAATTTGGTTATTGTTATTGTTATGGCTGTGATAGTATCTGTAAGTGCAGTGTCTGGAAACTTCTTTCTTTCCTTACTTCTTTCTTTCCATCCTTCTTTCCTTCTACCTGTCTTTCTTCCTTCCTTGGACCCCTAAGATATGTTTGTGTCATATGTTGTACATTCAAACATTGTGTCAAATATTGTGGAAACAGTGGAGCTTTCACTGTTATCCTTGAAACTCAATTTAGTTGCTTTCTGGGAATCTTTCTCATCTACTCCATGGGAGAAGGGAAGTCTTCTTCACTGAAACTCATAGCATGTTAAAGAAAACTATTATCTATCTTCTCCATCATATGCTTTGATAATGACCACTGATTCACCATTGTACTCCCAATGCCCAGTCCATAGACTTATTTCAAGTGGGATAACTAAAAGGATGATCTGTCTTAACATATGAAGATATAAAGTCTCAGTGTTATTTCTTCATTTCCCTCATGATTGAGAAATTTTGAATCAGATTCGTGTTGTTAGGGCATCTAAATGAATATATGATGAGTAATGAACCCACAGAACAATTATCTAACCAGTTATGTAGTGTAGTGGGTAGAGAGTTAGTCAAGAAGACCTGAATTTGAGTCTCATTTCAGACACTGACTAGCTGTGTCTGTCAAGTCACTAAGCATTTTATTAAGCACAAATACTAGGGACCAGATACTCTACTAATGCTTTCACTACAAGTACAACCAGGAAGAAAGATAGTTTCTGCCTAAAGGAGATTTTATTCTAAATAAAGAAGACAACACATCCTTGAGAAGTGAAAAGAGTAGAGGGTTGGAAAGGGTCAGAGTGTGGAGAGGAGATGAAAGTACCCAGCATAAGGACCCTTGTGGAGGAAAATTGGGGAGAATCAGGGGTACAGTTGGAAAAGAAATGAAGATGGCTGATCTTAGAATTTTCCTTAAAATGGAGGGACTGGAAGGAACTAGTCAACCAGAGGGCCAGGCTACAGGGGTAGAT
>JAQQSW010011803.1:0-12674 GCA_028646575.1 Pseudocheirus occidentalis | reverse complement strand
TATTGGACTACCTAAAAGTCATGATCAGAAAAAGAACCTAGAAATCATCCTTCAAGAAAATTGCCCTGATATTTTAGAACCAGAGGGCAAATTAGAAATTGAAAGAATTCAACAATCACCTCTTGAAAAAGATCCCAAAAAGAAAACTCCTAGGAATATCATAGCCAAATTCCAGAGTTCCCAGGTCAAGGAAAAAATATTACAAGCAACCAGGAAAGAAAATTTTACTATTGTGGAAACACAATCAGGATAACACAAGATCTAGCAGCTTCTACATTAAGGGATCAAAGGGCTTGGAATATGATATTCTGAAAGTCAAAGGAGCTAGGATTAAATTCAAGAATCACCTATCCAGCAAAACTGAGTATAATGTTTCAGGGGGAAATATGGTCAGGAGGACTTTCAAGCATTCTTGAGGAAAAAATCAGAACTGAACAGATAATTTGACTTTCAAACACAAGAAGCATGAGAACATAAATGTTATGGGAATCTGAAGATCTTCCCTGCCCCTAGGCCCTTTGATAGGCTTAAGTGGCTCTGAGAACCTTCCCTTATTTGAAAGTATACTCTTCCCCCTAATAGGTTGAATGTGGTCACATGGAGTCTGTGCCTGGACGCTCGTTTTTCAGGAATGCCCATGCCTTATTACTTTGTGATTGGGCAGTGGGTCAAGAGGGCTGTGACATTCTCTGACCCAGGAGAAGGCTATATTATACTGCTGTTGTGAGGTTTTGCTTTGGGGCTCACTTTGGAAAGAGTTGTGTGATTTGGCCAGATGAGACTCCAAGAACCATTGAGCCCCCTCCGCTTTGAAAACCCACATATTGATGCTTCCCTCTCTGGTTACTGAGTAGGTATGGATGTAATGGTCAGATGATTGGAAGCTTGTCTGCTGATCTGTTTCTTGGTCTGCTTGTAACTTGCGCTTGTAACTTGTATTTGTATTCTCTGAAGTTCAGGATGTTGACTTTTCCCCCTGAACTAGGTAAATGATATGTTTGATTGATTAAAGTGAGACTGTTAACCCATTTTGAGTTGTTTTCCTTTAGAAAAGTAGATCTAAGAACCTGTGCTAGCAGCCACCCTGGGTATGCTAGGGTGCTTGCTGATATAGTAAACATGGAAAAGAAATCATAAGGAATTTATCAAAGTTGAACTATTTACATGCCAACATGGAAAAACAATAATATATTCCTGGTGATGCTAACACCACACATTGTCTTAAAGGTATTAGTGGAACATGCTGAATCAACCAACTACTCAACTTTTGCCATAATTGTTGGCTATGATGCTGACCACTTCTCTGATAACAGTATGTTAACACAAGGGAGTTAAGACTTTTTGTCTGCATTTTGGGAGAGCATAGATACCTGGTTGGGGACTTGTGGGTCTTACTAGTCTATGTGTATGTGGCACAAGCTAGGAGTATGACCTAGCTTTTTCTGTCCAAACAGGAATCAGCTTGTGATGAGATCTGGCCTCAGGCTATGCTTACTGACTGAATGCCTTAGCTAGTAGGATCATTTTGAGATTTTCTCCTTACCAGAGAAAATAAGGGAGGTCATCATTGACACCTAATCAGAATTGTCTTTTAAGTTTTGACCTTTTCCACCAAAATTTCTTCATTTTTGGATGTCATTTTTAGTTATTTAAAGATTAGAAAAGAATTGCCTTTTTTTGTAAAGTTACAGCAGTACTATATTACATCATAATAGTATAAGACAACTCTCTGGTATAGTGGAATAAGCACTAAATCTAGCTTAGAGTCAGAGGACCTCCAAATCCCACTTCTGATGATTACTACTTATGTGGTATTGGGCAAATCACTTATTCTCTCTGGGCCTCATTTTATTCAACTATAAAAGGAGAAGGTTAGACTAGAACATTCTCTGATCCCTTCTAGCTCTACCTCAATGAAGAAATTAGAGTTCAAGACTTTGACCAATGCTTTAATCTATCTTTGGTTTCTTGATGTGGGTACTCTCTCTAATTAAACTGTTGGAATCAGGAACGTCAAATATTGAAACATCTTTTTCTAAACTCTTACACCTCTCCCTTTTTTTTCATATTCTATTCTCAAAGGAAGAATCACTACAATAACAATAGGGTTTTTAATTGGATCCCCAGTCAAGACTTTTATGTATGTATTTTTGCGTGTTTGTGAAAGTAAAGTAGAAGGAAGAATAAAAGATCATGACCGAATGCTCTGAAGCATTCCCATTAACTAATAAATCCACACCTTCACCCAGAATGCAGTTGAGGAGAGAGACAGAGACAGAGATAGAGACAGATAGACAGACAGATAGACAGACAGACAGACAGACAGACAGACAGACAGATAGATAGATAGATAGATAGATAGATAGATAGATAGATAGATAGATAGACAGATAAAACATTTAGTAAGTACGAACTATATGCCAGGCACTATGCCAAGCACTGAATATAGGGAACCATGTGACTCTCAAAAAAGATGCACAAATTTTCCTCCTATACAGTATTTTCTTTTCAAATGATGATGAGAAACTGGGTCTCTAACCTACTTGTAAAAGAATCCTATTTATTATTATAGCACCTCATATTTGCATAGTGCTTTATCAGTTTACAAAGTGTTTTTTTAATAACCCTGTGAGGAAAACAGAAAAAATGTAATTATTCTTGACTTGCAATTAATGAAATTGAGGCTTCAAAAGGTTAAGTGACACTCCCAAGGTCATTTAGCTAGTAAGTCACACTAGCCACAGTTCAAATATAAGTATTCAGATTCTAAATCCGGTGCTTTCTCTACTGCATTATGCTAGCTATCAGTGCTGCTTAAATATTAATACAGATCATTAGAGGCTAAGAAGTAGCTAATAAAATTAACTTAAAATTAAGGTTATCTCAGAGTACATTAAGGTAAAACATCTAAAAGAATATATAATAGTTATGTAATACTTTTAAATCATTACCTATGCACATTTAGTTGTAACTAGGTAGAAATTATAGAATGTCAGTAGAGAATTGTATTAATGGTTTATTTTTAATACAAGCAATGATTTATGAGTATATTAAAGTGATTATTATTAACATGTGAAGATATACTGAAAATAATAAAGAATTAAATGACAAAATTAAATAGTTGAAAGTCGTTGCAATACTAATTCAAACTGATAATTTTATTCAATGAAAATTATATATTGCTAATAGAGCAACAGTTAAGATTCTCCCTAATCATTGATAGCTCACTCAGGAATTCTGTACAGCATTCCCTTTTTTTGCAACCCATGTACCTATTAGCACTTCTCCCTCCCTTCTTGGACGACTTTTCCTTTCTTTATACTCAATGGAAGACAGCAAAGAAAATGAGCCATTTATTTCAGAATAGTTTTTGAGGGTTTGAAAGAACCTTAGCTCACTTAATTCTAGCTCAGGTATCACCTTATCCATAGGATTATAGCAGTGGTTCTCAACCTGTGGGTCGTGACCCCTTTGGGGGTCAAACAACTCTTTCACAGTGGGCACAGGGGTCACCTAAGACCATCAGAAAACACATATTTCTGGTGGTTTTAGGAACTGAGACACCGCTCCTCTATCCATCTCCAGGCAAGTCTGCCCACATGCAGATACACCCACATATGAATATTAAAGGATTGCAGCATTAGGAAGGTTGAGAACCACTGGATTATAGGAACATGGATATAAAGATGAAAAGACTCCAGAGGCCATGTAACCCGACTCTTATCTTTTTCCAGATGAAGAAACTAAACTCCAATGAGGTTAAAATATTGTTTAAGGTCACATACTTAATAAGCATCAGAGGGGAAACTTAAACCTAGGTCCTCTGACTCCAAAGTCAGAGCTTTTCTGAATCTCCCTAGCTCAGGGGTTCTTAACCTTTTTTGGTGCCATGAATTCCTTTGACAATTTGGCAAAGCCTACAAACCCTTCTCAGATTAATATTTTTAGATACGCAAAATAAAATACATAGAATTACAAAGGAAACCAATTATATTTAAATATTATTATCAAAAAAAATTTTAAACAAGTTCATAGACCCCAGGTTAACCCCTTTTGTTGCTGTTGTTCAGTTGTGTTTGATTCTTCATGAACCCATTTGGGGTTTTCTTGACAAAGACACTAGAGTGGTTTGCCATTTCCTTCTCCAGCTCATTTTATAGCTGAGAAAACTGAGGCAAACAGGGTTAACTGACTTGCCCAGGGTCACACAGATAGTGTCTGAAATATTTCTGCTATCTTATGCTATTTTTTAAACCTACATCAGAAGTATATAATGAAATCTTTTTCACTTGGTAAGATGAAATAAGAGAAGTATTATAGAGCAGGGACCTAGTTTAGATCAAAGCAAGCACAGTTTGAGTCAACTGCCTCCCCTTCCCCAGGTGAACTGACCTGGGTACCTAGTGCTTTCCTTAGGATGAGAACCATGTAAGGATTATCTGTTTTGTGTATTTTGATCTTCTTTGGTAGAATTTCTCTGTAGAAAGCTTTTACCTGGTCATTACCCAAAATATCCCAGAAAGAAGTTCTGTTCATTTGTATTTATGCTTAGTAAATTGTTTTCCAGAGGTGCCCAATGTAAAGCCACACACAAGCAACTTTCCAGAGAACTGCTGTTGTGAACAGCTTTTAAGATTCTGATTACATAGTATTGCAAACTCTTTATTTATTCAATAACAAACCAGAGCAAAACATTTACAGAAAATCAAAGTACAGCATTCACAACATGAGAACTTATTACAGAGAATCAAAATACAGCATTTACAATGACTAATCATTAAAATGGCCACATAGTTTTCACCAAAGTGATCACAATAGTTTTCAGCAAAGTATAATCATTTAGTCAATCACAAAATCCTTAATTCCATCACAAAGTACAAAAGTCAAAGTTTTCCACCCCTGGGTCACAGTAAATTATCATCTTCTCAGTCAGTACAAAGTATCCAAGTAAAGTCTTCTTTCAGCTTGACTGGAGGCTTGCCCTCAGCTTCCATAGTTTCTCTTCCATGGTCCCAGCTCCAACTGTCACCTACGTTCAAAGGCAGGCAGTTCCCAGTTCCTTGTCCAGCTCCTTGTCCAGCTCTTTGTCCATTCCATTACATATTTTTTTTTTGCTTTTTGGAGGGCAGTTGGGGTTAAGTGACTTGCCCAAAGTCACGTGGCTAGTTTAGTGCGTCAAGTGTCTGAGGCCGGATTTGAACTCGGATCCTCCTGACTCCAGGGCCGGTGCTCAACTCACTGCGCCACCTAGTTGCCCCCATTCCATTACATATTGAAGCTCACAGTGTCCAGTCCACCTCAAGTTCTTCACAGTTCCATGATCCCCAGGGTGCTATAGCAAATGCATCTTCTTTAATAAGATGATTTTTTTATGTTTAATTATTCAAATAATTAAACTGATTTTTTAAATTGTCCATTTTTAATACTGAACCATCGGAAAGTGCCAAATACTTCAGTGGCAAAACAAAGCAAAAACAAAATCACTCTGGCTCTCCAAGAGCTCTGGTTTCTGAGAAGGGCAGAGAAATCAGGCAGGACACATCTTCACAGGAATGATTTCCTAAGATGACAGCTTTGGGGGTGGTCTGGGGGCACCATCATTTCAAAGTTTCTTGGGTTCAGGGTTGTTGGTCATTTCCAGCTTCTCTGAGGGAAAGTGATGGCTGAGCTGCTGATGCTGGTTTGACTTGCCTGGAACACACCACCTCCTGTCTCTCCCTCATAATGCCTTGCTGCTTGAGCTAAGCTGGCTTGCCAACCCTGTAGGAGGCAAATAGAAATACAAATAAACAGGAGAGAAATATTGCTCTCTACTTGGCAGGAGACCCTACATTCAATGGTTACTAACCCCAACTTCTTCAACTAGTATCCTATCTAGGCAACTATCTTATTGCTTATATTTGCATCTACGGTATGGTAGCTTAGTAGTCAGAAAACCTGGATTTTTATTTCAGCCCTGACACTTATTAGACATGTGATGTTGAACAGTTTACTTGTCCTCTATGAGCCTGTCTCCTTGTCTGTAGAAAGGTAATAATTATATTTATGCAACCTATACCTCAACTGAAGCAGAGCACACCACATCCCTGCCAGCCATCTTGTATAGTTCTTATCTATATCTTCCCATCAATCTGCCACTGAAGATCCTCCCATTAGACTGGAAGTCTTCGAGCTCTTGACATTACATTGATACCACTGGAACATGCAGACTATCTATTGGTTATTCCATACAACTGACCAGTTGATCCTCTTGTAGTCAAACATATTTCTAAGTACACCCTTTGTAGGACTTCAACTTGCCTTGTAAAATTCCTAGTTGGTAATGTAATGGAGTTTGCTGAAACCCATCAGTCAGTCAGTCAATACATATTTATTAAGTGCCTACTTTATGCCTGACACTATGCCAAGTGCTGAGGCTAAAAAGAAAGGCAAAAAATAGTCCCTGCTCTCAAGAAGTTTACACTCTAATGAGGGCGATAACATGCAAACAACTATGTACAAAAAAGATATAGACAGGATAAATTAGAGATAACCAACAGAGAGAAGGCACTAGAATGACAGGGAATAAGGAAAGGCTGCTTGCAAAAATAGGACTAAATGAAGCTAGAGTAGCCAGGAGGGAGAGACAAAGAGGGAGTTCTAGGATGGAGACAAAGTCAGTGAAAATGTCCAGAGTGAGCAGATGACATGTTTTGTGCAGGGAACAGCAAAACCAGTGACATTGAATTGCAGAACATATGAGAGCAAGTAATATATAAGACTAGAAAGGTGGAGGAGAGTGGGCAGTCTTTGAATGCCCAAAACACACCACAAATTTTACATTTAATCATGGGGGTGATGAGGAGCCACTAAAGTTTTTTGGGTAGGGTTAGGCGATGACATGGTTAGATCTGTATTTTAGGAAGATCATTTTGAAAACTTTGTGGAAGACAGAGGGACTTGTGGTAGGAAGACCACTAGCAATAATTCAGACAAAAGGTAATGAGAGCCAATACAGAGATGCAGCCAGTACAGATACAGCCAATGCAGAGAGGTTAAAAAAAAAAAAGATAGAATGAGAGAAGTTACAAAAATAGATTCAACAGGATTTAGCAACAGATTTGATATGAGGAGAGTGAGGGGTCAAGGATGTTGTGAACCTCACTGACTGCAAGGATGGTGCTACCCTCAACAATAACAGGGAAATTGGGGGGAGGGTTGGAGGAAAAGATAGTAAGTTCAGTTTGGGACAAGTTGAGTTTAAGATATATAAAGGACATGCAGTTTGAAATTTATATAAGCAGCTGGAGGTGGGAGACTAGAGGTGAAGAGGAAGGATAGGGCTGGATAAGTAGATCTGAGAAGAAGGTGATTGACACTATCAAAGGCTGTAAAGAGGTCAAGAAGCGTGAGGATTGAGAAAAGACCATTAGGGGGCGGCTAGGTGGCGCAGTCAATAGAGCACTGGCCTTGGAGTCGGAAGGACATGAGCTCATATCCGGCCTCAGACACTCTACCCAAAAACTAGCCGTGTGACCTTGGGCAAGTCACTTAACCCCAATTGCCCTCCAAAAAAAAATTAGGAATAAACAGAGAAAAGACCATTAGATTTGCCAATTAAGAGATTATTGATAATTTGAGGTCAGAAACCAAACTGTTGAGAGTTAAGGAGAGAGTGTGAAATAGAGACACCCATTATAGATAAGCATTCTCAAGGAGTGTAGACCAAAAAAAAAAAAAACCAGAAGAGATACAGAGAGATAAGTTAGCAAGAATGGAAGGATCAAGAGAGGGTTTTTTGAGGTTGAGGGAGACATGGGCATGTCTATGGGTGGCACAAAAAGCAGGTAGTAGATAGGGAGAAATTGAAGATAAGTGAAAGAGGATGATAGAAAGGGCAATTTGCTGGAGAAGATGAGATAGGATGAGATCACTCATGAATGCATAGGCATTCGCCTTGGCAAGCAGAAGGGCCACCTATTCATGTGAAGTATGGATGGAAGCAAAGAAAGTGGCAGAAGTGCTGGAAAGTTACATCTTCAAAATGTGAGGTAGAAAGGAGAGAGAAGAGGAAACTCTCAATGACTGGCCTCAATTTTTTTTCAGGGAAATACAAGGCAAGTTTCTCAGTTGAGAGAGTGGGGAAAGGAGGAGCTATAGGAAACCTGAAGATGGATAAAAGATTTGGAAAAGGTGCTGGGGTTAACTGCTCTATTGTCTTTTCAATTACCTCAAATATAATTCTATGAATACTGTTTTCTTCTATTTCTTAAAACCACACTGCAATGCCAAAGTAATACCATCTTTAAAAATATGGGGTTTTGTTTCGGGACAAGTTTGAGGTCATTAAAAGCAAAGCCAATCTAGCTTTCACTCATATTCAATTCTGGAACTAGTTCATTATCCATGTGCAATATTTATCCCATACTGATACACTGATGGGAGATAAGTCCTAATAAACCTTAAGTTACTGGGGGGAGGGGTTAAAAAGTGTTATTTTCATTATCATTTTCCCTTCCCCCCACTCACAATCTGGCCTCAGACACTTGCTAGCTCTAGTGTGACCCTGTTTGCCTCAGTCTCCACAATAGCAAAATGGAGATGATAATAGCACCCACCTTACCAGGTTGTTGTGAGGATCAAATTCTCATTTGTAAATTTTAATATGTGTAAAGCATTTAATACACTGTCTGCCATATAGCATGTTATACAAATGAGTGTTCCCTCTCCTTTCCTTTCCTCTTCATCCTCCCCTGGAATCTTTAGAATCTACAAAGGTTCTGGATTTAGGGAAGCAAGAAATCAGAAGACCAGAGTTTCAATATCTGCTATAGCTTTTATTATTTGTCTGACCATGGGAAGGTTGTTTAACTTCTCTGGACTTCATCATACTCATTAATAAAATCAGGTCCCTTTCAGTCAAGGGTATACTGGAGCCAGCTGGAAACACCTCTCCAATTAATTGTTAAATTTTCAGTGTGTGTATTAACACTTTGAAAATTGGCAGACTCTACAAAATTCAGGGCTTGATTTACTGTTTTGTTAATTCTCTACATTTAAGAAAGTGATAGAGGAAATTTTCATAATGCAGATTAAATTTAAAAGTGTCTCCAGCACACATTTCCAGCCAGTTGTTAAACACTGATTCAGTGTTAACAATGTTAAATATTGTTAAATCCTTGATTCCAGCTCTAAAGATGTGGTCCTAGGATTATTATCCACTCTTCTCCCCAGGAATCCAGACAGAAGACCTATGAAAGTGCTTAGGTTTGAAGCTGTGCAAAATCAGGGGACAAGGGTTTTAATCTCAGCTCATGTGACCATGGGCAAGATATTTAAACTCTGAGAACATTAGCTTCCCCACTTCTAGCAATGAGAGATGAGCTTTCTCATTAAAGACCATATAAGTCTCCAGAAATCCATATGCGTTTCCCACTGGCTATGGTAAAGTGACTCTTCTATCAGGAAAGAGGGGTAAAGCTACTTCAACTCCCTCAGGTGCTATGGACTCCACCTTGTTCTCTCTTCTTTAACCTTCATGTAAACTCTGGTACCTGTTTATTCTTAGTTTGACCCTATTTGTATCTTACCCCAATGATCTGAAATTCTCATACACATGACACTTTTTTTTCTGAAAGGATATATCTGATAATGCTACATTATCCCATGTGTATGAATATAGCAAAAGGCTTGATTGCTTCATGATTAATCCTAATTGCTTCTAAACACAGCAGTGACGAGTTTAATCATCCTCTGCATGGTGTTTAGTTAACCTTTTTAACATCTCCCTTTTGGCCTCAAACTTTAGGCTCTTTTTTCTATTTAATTTTTTAATCATTTTTTAAACTTTGCTTCTGTTTTCCTTTAAGGTGAATATTCTTATTTGTTTCCATCATGATTATCTAGGGTAGGATGTCTGTTGCCCAACAACTCCATCCCATATAGAATCTATACATACAGATAAGGCTACTTATAGTGGTCCTTTTTTTCCTGGAAAAAATACAGAGCAGAAAGGAAAATGTTATTTAAGAACCATATTATATTCTTGTTGTCCTTAGAGAAATGTAAACTCTCTTCAGCAAGTGTGCTTCAGCGTCTTAGTTTGCATTTTCAATAATGATCACTTCCTTGTGACCTGAAGTCAGGAATTAACTTTAAAAAAAAAAAAATCAAATCTAGCTCTGCTTCAATCTGGTGGCAAATTGATACCTGGTAAATTCTTTGGAATATTTTATCTACTCACAGTCCTCAATTTTTTTCATTTCTTTTGTTAAATTAGCTACTGAGAAATTGGATATGATTATAATTTATTACCCACTCTAGTCAACATCCTTATGATCCTTTTGTTTCTCAATTATGTCATGAAGGTAAGAAATCAAAAGCCTGTCTTTCCATTATGTGCTCCTTCCAATTATTCTCACATTGGCTAAAGCTGAGGAGCCACACTGTGTTTTTTGCATGCTGTGTCACTAATAACTTCAATCGTGACTCAAAGTCTCCACAGGAGTGATATTCCCATTCCTGCAAGCCCCTGCTATTGAAGCATAATCCTAGGGTATATGTTAGGACTGCTGAGCAATTTATTCTGAAACTTTATTTCACATTGGTTGATGGGAATGTTACTTATTAACAAAAACTCCTCACCTGGAGGGGTGAAGGGCAACCTTTTGTCCAATGATCTCTCACATTTATGTCTTCTCCAGTCTTACTTGGCTGCCAGCACCTCCTAATTGTGCTCTCTGCTTCTTCATTCCTCTCCACAAGTTGCTAAATTACTATTCCCAAAGCCTAGGTCTGACCATCTCATTTCCCGGCTTTAGAATTTTCAGTGTTTCTCCATTGTCCTGAGTCAAAAAACAAACTCCTTTTGACATTTAGTTGTCCTTGGTTCTCAGAGAGGACTAAAATGACATCATTATGTTGGGGTCAAAGTACATTGTGTCCAGCTGTGGCTGATCAAACCAATACTAACTCAGAAAACTCTATCACAGATCAGGCACAAATAATCCATATGAACATTTGGAGTGGTGAGGTCTCTAAATTTGCATACCTCACATTTCTTCTGCACTGTCATAACTATGCTTTGCTCATAGAGCACAGAACCTTTGATGGGGATATGCCCATGCCCACAGAATCTGTGCAAACATGCCATCATGGAACTGGAACACAATACTGATGAACTTCTCTGGAGAACCAAGTTTTGTTATATTTTTTCACTAGCTCTGATGGATGACAGTATCAAAGGCTTTGATCAAATGAATGAACATTGTGTATAGACCACTGTTCTTTACAATCTCTCTCCTTTTCCTGTGTCTCCCATGTCTAACAATCAGCTCCAAAGTTCTTCAGAAAGACCCTGTGAGTGTCATTGTGTCACTTCTCATCTCCATGTGAACACCTGCTTTTCATGAGTTCACCGTAAAAATAGTCTTTTAGGCAAATATACATTTGGAATTCAATCAAAGTGGATAGCTCATTGGAGGTACACTCTCTACAGTAGTTTGAATGCTTGGAAGTTCTGCTCCTTGGAGGTACACTCTCTACAGTAGTTTGAATGCTTGGAAGTTCTGCTCAAGAAAGGACTTCAGTGTCCAGCACCACATCTTGCCAAGTGATCTTCAAATCTTCCTAAGACTAACTGTAACAGTAATCAATTTATTAGATACTTAGGGCTAAGTAGATCAGATACTTAGGGCTAAGTAGCACCTAGTAACTTAGGGCTAAGTATAGAAGGTATGAACTCTGTCCATTAGTGAAAAGGTGTGAATTCCCCTGTTGACTTGGAAGAAGGCTATTGGCTGAGACACTCCCCTGTTGACTTGGGAGAAGGCTATTGGCTGAGACAGGAGGTCAGTGCTGTATATAAAGAAGAATTTTAGAGACAGAGGAGAGAATTTGGAATTGGCTCCTCAGTGAAGGAAGATTCATGGAGACTGAAGTCAGCTGAGAAAGAGAGGGAGAGAGAGAGTGTGTTCCTCTCCCAGTATCTGAAAGTTGACTGAAGACATGAATAGGATGGGACTTTGTTTGTTCATGGCCTGGATGATCCTTGAGTTCCAGGCAAGAGAAGTTGTGAAGGGTTTGAGGTATGCTGAACCCTGTGAACTTGTGTGCCGGGGATTGCTCTGAGGACTAGACAAGGACCTGGGAGCTGTTTATCTCTGAGGACTGGACAACAGCCTGGCAGCTGGCAGCTCCAGAATCTAGGTAAGTGGCAGATTCAGGAGGGAGCTGGGACCAGGGAAGAGGATCCAGGGAATCAGAGAGACCACCTAGAGTCAAAATGAAGAAAAGGCCTCCCCTTGGACTAAACTGAGGTTTGTTGGAAATGAAGGTGTGGAAAGTTTGTGTGGTTTTCTAAGAACTTTATTTGGAGACTAAAGTTAACGGTTGCCCCATGAGTGGAAGATCAGTATATTGTGACTTGTTGATTGAATCTTTAAGTGTTAAGCTGGTTTCCCCCTTAGGGAAACCAGGTAATTCTTCTTTTGTTCCTTGTTCTAAATATTGTGACTTTCTGTAAATACGGTGCTAAATATTGTGAATTGTTGATACTGTGAATATTGTACTGAATCTTGATTTGTAATGGAATAAACAGAGTCTTCACTACTACTGCGTAATCCGAATCTTAAAAGCTGTTCACAGTAGCATTCTCTCAGGAATCTACTGTTTATTGGCTTTACACTAACTAAATG
>JAQQSW010011802.1:0-12674 GCA_028646575.1 Pseudocheirus occidentalis | reverse complement strand
TTCTGTACCTTCTTCTCCTTCTACTTCTCCTACTTTTCTTCTTCTTCTTCTTCTTCTTCTGTACTTTCTTCTACTTCTTCTTCTGTACCTTCTTCTTCTACTACTACTTCTTCTTCTTCTGTACCTTCTTCTGCACCTTCTTCTTCTTCTTCTGCACCTTCTCTTCTTTCCTAAAATTTCTCTCTAATAGTTTGTTGTTTATTAATATATTATTGAAATAAAGAATAGGATGTTGTAATGAACATAGAATCTTGGTCCTTAAAGTCAGGAAGACCTGAATTCAGAACCTGACTCTGGTCTACAAGTCATTTAGCCCTTGTGCTTTTGGCAGCTCCTAGGACTTAGCTACAAAGGCAATCCTTGGTGTCTATTTGCACAATTAAAAATGTTACAACTAAATTTTAGTGCCTCAAATACAATTAGTAAAAGTTAGATTCTGTAACATTACTCTTGTATGATAAATTTAGTTAGCTATGTTTCCAAATGAAATAAAATGCAAATTTGGCAATGCTGCATAAAAGGAGCCAAACCCAAAACAAAACCTGTTTCAAAAAGTTGCACAATATCTAATCAGGTTGATTTAAATTTTTAACCTAATTCATAACATTTTTTTCAGCTGGTTTATGTCTTATTTTGGTAAGACTTGCTTTAGTTACTATTTTCTACCCCACTGTAAATGGCCTTTGATTTTAAGTTTTATAAAGATCATTGAGATTCATTCTAAAACATGGGGTTTTATTTCATCTTAAGATCTCAGGGGCCACTCAATATATCATTTTATAACAATTTATATAAAATGGCAACATTTTATATAAAACTGTCATCGTGTCCATACTTCTTCAATCTGACTTCCTCCTCTTTCAGTGGAAGGACCATACAAGAGGCTGGACACACTGACTTTATTAAATGTCACACAGAGGTTACTTTGTGCTTTTCTAAAACTACGAGGTCTCCCTTTTGTTGAAATCCATGCTACCCAACATTACTTCAATCAATGATTCTTGAGCCTCCTGAAATTCTACCCCAAATAGCATGCAAATATAAATCAAACGGTAGAAATATGTCAGTTGAGAGCTATTGAGTTAGTCCTCATAACAATGTTCAATTTCTAGCTTTGTTCAGTGACTGGTATTAGAGTACATTTGCAGAGTATCCAGTTATTGTTATACTAAGTAACTTGGCAGCATCTCCTCTCAGAAGAAAGTTTTTAAAATGACGGAAATGCAATCTTCATTCCAACACATTTTAATTTGTTTTTTAGAACTCTGTGGTGTCTGACTACAAACTTATAAACATGATTTTTTTTAAATGCCTTTGGAAAGTGTCTTACTACAATATTTATAGCTCATTATATTCAAAGTATAAAGCACTGACTTTTAAATCAGTTGCATGAATTATAACTCAGTGCCATGATGACATGAATAATAATGTAAAAATCAGATTCATAATTTACAAAAATGTTGCTTGATAGATTGAAAAATTGATATTTAAATCAGGTATTTAAAATGTATGAATAAAAAATTTTAATCAACATGAAAATATCATTTTGAGGATTAATGCTGCTGTTATAAATAGAAATCCATGTATTTTTCACATTTTGCTGCCCCTGTCCATATTTACATGACAAAAGTTTAGACAATGCTCTGTTTTCGATCCAAATCATTTCAGATATGAAATAATTGCATGCAGCCAAAGACCCGTATTGAAAATATTAACACATTCAACCCACACCTACTTCCAGAGAAATATTATTTATATGTTTTTCTACATTTTTCTTCTTAAATATATCACTCGTGAAACTTGACCCCCAACTATATATGGAAATGCATGCAAACACATTATCATGTAGCTAGAATGACAATTTGACATAATCTACAGTTCCTTCTATATATGGCTATATGCAACTTTTAAAAAAAATCTTAGAATTGGGGAGGCAAACCTGTGATTTTTTTGGTGTGGGGAATGTATACTGTGGAAACTTTCTCTATTAATATATCTATAGGCAACTAGTCTAATAGAGTCTTGGGGAATTGCCTGGAATACTGAAGAGTTGTGACCTCCTCATAGTCACAAAGATAGGATATGTCAGGAGCAGGATAGGAACTAAGGTGTTCTTTACCCTAAAGTCAATCCTCTGTCCATTTTGCAGACATACCTCTCTTTAACAAATGTACAGAATTAAGTTTATAAAGAGTTAATAGCTGGTAAGAAATTGGACCTTTTAGCACAACTTCATTTCCAAGACACATGCAAGTGATAATAAAGTGAGACATTACCAAAAGATTATCAAATAATTGTGTTTGTAATGTGTGTGTACATAATGCATATTGTATGCATACATTACAAATACATTTCTCTAATTGCATTCGTATGAATATGCATGACCTCTTTGTAAATGGTTATCCCAATTAGAAGGACCTACTTGAGTTTAGGAAGGACAGTATCTTTCAACTACCATACTTACGTTATAAAGAAGCAAATTCAACGTGCTGACAAATGTACCATTGTTCTCCCGAACAGAAATAGCAGCTGAGGACCTAGAATCAATTTGGAAAAAGTGAAGGATTGAGAAGGTTTTTGTATTTCAACATTGGCTAGACATGCATTTTACATTTAAAGAAGTAAAACTCCAAGTAAACCTAACAGATTGGGAGGAGACCAGGAGTGGTGCGTACTGTTTAAATCACTGAAAAGGTAAATAATTAGAAAGGAAGCAGAGACATAACAAGAAATTTGATTTTTATGATGTGTTAATTCCTGGAAAATGTTCCCAACTGCACTTCATGTCTGATTCTCCCCACGTGCACAGATTGTATTTTGCAGGAATTTAAATCTGCTAACTGCAGCCGCTACTATATTCTGCAAGAAGAATGGTGGGGAAAACAATAACTTTACCTTAAATTACTCAACACGACAGTGGTTTTATAATTGTGGAGGTTTTTTTTTCTAATTTCTTTTCCCAATTTTTCCATTAGATTTTAAGTCCCCTGAGGGTAAAGATTGTCTTTTGACTCTATATTCCCAGCATTTAGCATAATGCCTGGTAATAGTAGGTGCTTAATAAAAGTTTAATGATTGGTTGATCAGTGCTTTCTCTTTTATCTTTTTTTGCCTTCATTATTTTCTTCTTTGTTCAATAATCCTTTGTGTTTTCACTTTTTGCCACCCAGTGTGGTTTCCTGGAGGTGTTTATTATCTCAATGGTATCAATTATTTGTATTTGTACATTGAGGCAGAGTTTATAGTAATGGGTCATTTTCCTAGTAACTCATCACTAAACAATAACTAGATCTATATGATGCCATAAAGTCTTTCAGAAAAGCATAACATTCAGAAAGGTTTACACTTAGAGGAGGCCCTAGAGAACATATAACTCCCTCGTTTTGGTTATTATTTTTCAATTATGAATTTGACATTAAATAGAATGAACATTTCCGTATATAAAGTAAAAAAGAAAAAGATGATTTGACATAAAATTATCTATATCAAACATTGAAAATTCAGTATATTGAATATCCATTGAATAGTGAACCTGTTTGACTAGTTTGTTCTTCCTCTCCACGTATAATAAATCCAACACGTAACTTTCAAAGCTGTCCTGCTTGTTTGTGTTTTCTTTTGACTTCCATTCTCTTCTCTTTTGTATACTTCTAAAAATGCCTCAAAAATGCTATTTTCTTTCTTTTCCTTTTTTTGTTCTTTTTTTTTTGAGGTGCAGGGACCCTTACTAATCGTCCACTTCTCCCTCCCAAGTCTCTCTTTGGTGGGAAGATTTAAAAAAAAAACTTGTAACAAATAGGCCAAATGAAGTAAACTAAATCACTATATTCAACCCCCCTCATTTTGAAATTGAAAAAGTTACTTCACTTGGCTAAAGTCACACGGGTGGTAAGGAGCAGAGTTAGATTTGATACCTAAGTCCCATGAGTCTAAAACTGGTTCCCGTTCTACTACTATACTACAATTTCTGCATCATTATCCAGATGTTTTGTCATAAATGTTCTCACATGTTTAGAAAACATGATGGCTATGTAACAACTAACTTAAAGATGTTAGGATAAAAGTAACACAAAAGGCATAACTTTGCCTAGTCTCTTGCATCCTAGACACTCAATAAATATTTATGGAATGAATAGATGCATGAATGAGAATACTTACGATGCAAGTTGAGTATTGTTGACCAAGTATTCCAAAGGGTAGCTGCAACTAAATTTGTACAAAAGCCCAGGCAAATAGCTGATGATTGTTGGGGGATCTGGGGTATCAATATATCCTGAAATATTTCCTATTTGTACTGTTGTTACATTTCCATAAGCACTGACTCCTGGAACTGAAGATACCTATTAGAATAATAAATGTATTTTAATGACTAAAAGGTCCTATCCTAGTACATACATATACATTATTCATTTCACCCAAAATAATATGTTTATGCTATTTTAATTGAACTTTATATAAAACGGGCTCCACAAAAAAAGGAAATGGTAACAGAGGTTATATTACAAGAAACCATAATAATTAGTCAAAAAGAACTTAAGCTCAGAGGTTTTCTTGAGACCTATCTTCTTGTACATCCAGGATCCCTGCCTGGGTTAAGCTACAATGTTCTGTAATCTGTAATTATATAGCCAAAAATGAAACAATGATCTATCTAATTAGGACAAGTGGACTTAGCCTGGAATCCTGTGACAGATGAAAAATGTTAGAAGGCTGCATTACCCAGACAAGATCTTTATACTGATTGGATAGTTCATGATTTAGTTCTCTATTTCATTTTGTCTGTGAAGACAGAATTCTGTTCCTTAGAACAGAAACCGTTACTGGACAATATCAGAAAATATTTTTGGAAAATATCAGAAAAAATTAATAAACACTATGTGTCAGGTCCTGTACTAAGGGAAAACAATTTTTCCCTGTTCTTCACTGCTTCCCTAACTGATTCTCTATCCCACTTCTTGGTATACATCCTTCATGTAGAACCAGAGACTCTTCTAAACCCCCTCTTGTGTCTTCAAGGAACCCATTCCACCTCAAAAGGATCTCCCTTCATACTTTACTGAGAAAACAGAGACTGTTCACCATGAGCTCCCTCACTTCCCTTTTCTGCATCTCAGAATCCCTCAACATATTCCCATTTCTTTCCTCCTTTGTTGTTCATCTGCTTTTGAAGAGAACTAAGGACAATAGGAGATGGTGTCTTCACATCTGCATGAACTGGATTATAGTAAGGTTAAGTTGAACAAAGTTGCCAGGCTCACACTCTTTTCCAGAGTCATCAAAGTCCAGTAGCAAGACAGAAGTCAGAACAACTGGTGATGGCCCAGAATGACGTGGATGACCATGGCATCTTCCATGTCTGATCCAGCTCCACAGCACCTGATTCAGCCTTCTCATGGCCATTGGAATAAATTGTTCTCATTTGTCCATTCTGTCTGAGAAAGTCTTCACACACTTGGGGCAGATACCCTGCTGAATCACCAAGGAGCTTGAGGTCCATCAGTTACCCTCAACCTGGTTTAGCCTGTCTGCCATAATGGTTTTCTGTGGTGTGGCTGCTGTGCATGCTATATTTTCTTGGAGCCACAGAAGAGAGCTGGGTGAGAGGTGGACACCAAAGGTGGATGATCAGCCCTGGAAAGAACCCAGTAAGCCTTCATACCCAAGGGTTAGTCCTCCCTGAACATTTCATACACTCCTCCTTCACTCTAATATCAAATGAAGACGTGAGCCTTCTATTCTCCAAGACTAATCCTTCCCCACCTTTCCCTGATTCCACTCCCTCCCACCTTCTCTAGCAAACTACCTTTAAATCACCTCCTCTCTCTCATCTTCTGTCTCTCCTTACTTATTTGTTCCTTCACTACTGCCTACACGAATTCCCATATCTCCCTACATCTAAAAAAAATTGGACCTCCCCTCAAGCACTTTTTCTAGATCTCTTCTCCTTTTCACAGCCAAACTCCTAGGAATAAAAATATGATAAGAATTAAAATAAAATAAAAAAATAACAGCCTACACTCACCTGTTGCTTTAATTTCCTTTTATTTCAACTACTTGACAACTTTCTATAATTTCTAACCTCATCACTAAACTATTCTTTAAATTTGATGGCATTTTCTCAATTCTCATCCTTCTTGAGCTCTCTGAAGCATTTGACGCCACTGACCTCCCTCTTTTCCTGTGCACTTTCTTTTCTGGTGTTTTGTGATGCTGCTTTCTCTCAGGTCTACTTCTACCTGTCTTACTACTCTTGCTCAAGCCTTCATGGTTTAGAAGCCAAATAATAAAACTCATTTGGGGTTCACTCATCTTCTCTCTATATGCTTTCTCTCAGTGATCTCTTCAGTTGCCATTAGTTCAATTCTCATCTCTATGTAGCTGATTTCTAGATGTGTGTATCTCCCATTATGCATCTCCAACTATCGTACATTCAAACTAGGTGTTCTGAAGCCACCTAAAAATCCACATGCTCAGTACAGAATTCTTGCCCCACCAAGCCATCCCTCTTCCTAAGTTTATTTCTCTTAAAGTTGCGACCATTCCTCTGGTCATGTTGCTGTTCAGTCATTTTAGTCATATCTGACTCTTCATGACCCCATCTAGGGTTTTCTCAGCAAAGACATTGGGGTGGTTTACCATTTCCTTTTCCAACTTATTTTAGAAATGAAGAAACTGAGGCAAACAGGGTTAAGTAACTTACCCAGGTCACACAGCTAGTAAGTGTCTGAGGTCAGATTTGAAATCAGGAACATCAATCTTCTTGATTCTAGGCCCAGCACTCTGCACTGTGGTGCCACTAGCGGCCCCTTTCTGGTCACACAGATTTGCAACTGTTGTCATCTTCAACTCCAACCCAATCTTCCACATAGCTACTAAAGTGATCTTTATAATCTGCATGTCTGATTATATTACAATCATCTCTTATTGCCATTAGGAATAAACATAAATTCCTTTCTTTGGATTTGTAAGCACAACTAGGTTTCATTGCACTTCTTTAAATTTGTTCCCTATTATTCCTTTTCCCTGCACTCTGAGATATAGCCAGACTGACTTTCCTCATCTGGGATGTTCCACATTCAATCTCTATGCCTTTATACTGACTCTTCCCCAGGTCTGAAATACACTACTTCTTAATTCTCTCCTCCAAGGCAGCTAGAAAGAACTGTAGTGCACAAAACACCATGCCAGGGGTCAGGAAGATGAATCTTCCTGAGTTCAAATCCAGCCTCAGACACTTACTAGCTGTGTGCCCCATGGCAAGTCACTTAACCCTGTTCAGTTTCCTCATCTGTAAAATGAGCTGGAGAAGGAAATGGCAAACCACTCTAGTATCTTTGCCAAGAAAACCCCAAGTAGAAACATGGAAGAGTCAAATAAGACTTTTCAGTCTGAAAAATGACTGAACAACTAAAAAACTGTCTTCCTCTAAGATCCCTTGTTTCCTTCAAAACTAAGCTCAGACACCACTCAACACATTAATTCTTTTATGGTCTACCTAGCTGCTATGGCTTTCTTCTTAAGATTACATTATATTTGTTTCATGAATATATGCTATGTGCATGTATATATACACATGTATGCTTGTATGTATGTATATATACACGTGTGCATATATATTCATACACATACGTGGGGTGATTGTATACAAGAGACTCTAATACAATGTAAGCTACTTGAGGAAATAGACTATCTAATATTTGTTTTTATATTCCCAGTGCCTAACACAGTACCTGGTATAGTAGATAATAAATATTCATTAATTGACATAGTCATGAATAAAAATATGAAAGCCAGTTTTCACCTGAACTACAGATTTGAGGACAGAGCCCTGGATGGACACTAGAATAGAATAAAGAAGTCTTCTTGGCTATCTGGATTTATTTCTTATTTGGAGGCACCACATAAGACATTCCCCCCTCCTAACCCGTGTGTAAGGAAAAATCATCTTTGTCATTGTTTTCTTGTCATCTCTCCTGCTCTCTCTCTCTCTCTCTCTCTCTCTCTCTCTCTCTCTTGCTCTCTCTCACTCTCTCTCTCTCTTCTCTCTCTCTCTCATACATACACACTCTCTCACATACACACACATATACATACATCATATATATGATATATAATAGTAACATATATTATGTACTATATTATTTATTATATGTTTTATTGTATATAATATTATGTATTGTATAATAATGTATATTCTCATATATAATAGTAATAATATTACTAAGTTCATACAAAAATATAAATTTATAGCTATACGAAAACAGAAAGAAAAAAAGCTTGAAACTACATAAAAACCTTCAGAGATGTGTGTAAAATAGGGACAATTAGGGAATTAATTCTGCACCAAAGCTTTTTTTCTTCCCCAAATAAAACACATTACCCATCTACTGTAAAACTGATCATCAATTTTTGCCTGTGTAGACATTGCCTTCACAGCTCCCTATTTTTTCCTTTCCCCTACTTTGAGACTGAATCTACCCATTCACAAGGAAAGTTGAAATAATTATCTGAATAGTTGAAGCCTTTAAAACTATTCGAATTGTTCTAAATTATCAAGAGACAATTCCATTTCAGTATTCAACTACATTTCATGTGTAGATGGTATCCAGGAAAGGGTCAAATTTTGACTTTTCAAATTTAATGTCATAAAAGATTCACATATTTACTCTCATTTTCCATTGTGAATAAGGATTCTCAGAAACCCTAGTGAGTAGCTACTCCAGTTATTATCAATGTTGCAATAAATCTCTTATGTGTGACAGACTGCCAGATCAACAGGTTAAGAATGGCTACCATTAGACAATAAAGAGACACACATTAACAAGAAAGATGGTGTGGTTCTGTCACATACCAAACAAATAAATGTGGCCTCAGGTAATATAACCAAATCTATTTGTGCCAAATTGTATGTACCGCTGTTTATTAGCTAGTGCAACCAGAGATTATGTGTTTGGGAAGGAGGCCTAAAATGGGCAAAGGGAAATGATTTGCTTCATTTTATGGGAACTTTTTTCCATAAAAACAGATGGAGCTTCTTACTGGCTTTAAGCAAAAATAGAGGGGGTATGCTTTAGCCCTGGAGAAGACATCATTTTATACAAATCTTACCACTAGATTGTTGCCACAGCCCTCCAAGGTGCTTAGGTTGATGATGAAAATAACCACTGCTGGAAAGGTATTGTTATTTACAAACCCTCTGCAGTGAGAATCCCCGTGCTTGCCATTCAATGCCAAATCTGTTTCAGAATAACCCGAAAAAAGGACTGTGCAAAAATTAATCTTCATCGTAATGGCCTGCACTCCACAGTAGACACTGATGTCTCTTTCAGCTGAAATGAAAGTATATGAAAAGGAAATGTCAAGCTGTGCATATCTGAAAACACTATGAAGGTTTTCAATGATATTTAGATACTCAACTTTTTAGACATATTCAAATTCATTTTCATATTATTGGTCTAGCCCTCCATGCTAGAAAGTCCCCTGCACAGGGTAGGAATGAAAGGATTCTCTGCTGGTATTGAGTTTTTCCAAATACTCCTACTTCAAGATAACAGTAACAACAATAAAAATAATAATGGTTAACATTTTATATAGTGCTTCCTATGTGTCAGGCACTGTACTCAGTATTTTATAAATATAATCTTATTTGTTGATGGATAACAATTGCATCAAGTCCCAGAATGCTATAAAACCTTAATAAATTCCAGATGAATTAAAAAAAGATGGGTCTAACCATCCAAACTGGAAAAGTAAAGTGGATAAATAATACATGGTTATTATGTTACATATATATTATGTTATATAGTTATATATTATGTTATAGTTATATATGTTATATATATTATATGTTATTGTGTTATATACTATATGTTATATATATGTTATTATGTTATATAGTGAAATGCAGCTAAAGCAGACCACCAAAGCAGTCTGTTCCTGTGTTCATTTGTCTATCTCTGTGTAAACTCTGAAAATAATACATAGACATAAAGATATAGTCATAAATATATTTATATACAGCTATGTCTTCTAGAGATAGAGAAGGTAGAGCTTGAGTTAAAGGTGGAGGTTTGCTATTAAGAAAGAACAAAGGAAAAAAAAGCCTGTGCTGCATTGATACTCCCAAGTTATGAAAAGAACAACAAGAAGAAATTTTCTATGGAGAATTCATGGGAAAACCAGAGCAAGATTCTCAAAGAAGGACTACCACACATATCAGAGAAAGGAATACCTTCCCTGATAAAATCATGACTCCTTCCAAAATATCCAGTAGGTCAGATTGATGTATCAGGAAAAGCTAAAAAAAACCTAGCTATCAAATTTTGAAATGCAGTTTCTCATTATCTCTACAAAAGTACACTGAGAGGAAAAGTGAGTGGGTAATTCAAGTTCTTGAAAAGTAAAAACTGACCTAGGAGACTCAAATTACTTAGATCATCTATTTATACTGATGAAACTCACTATATAATTCTTTAAATCTTTATTTCACTTTGCTCATAGGGATCCACATTAGAAATAAGGTGTGTCGGACACCACAATCATAATGACTAACTAAAGTGCCAGCTTTAAGGTTTGCAAAGTACTTTGCTCATTTTATCTTCACAACCGATGAGATAAGTACTTTTATTACTCTCATTTTACAAATAAGGAAACTGAGGCACAGAGAAGTTAATTTTCTTACCCAGGGTCTACATAGTTAAGTAAGTGTCTAAGGCAGGACTTGAACTCACATCTTCCTGACTCCAAGTCTTAACACTGTCCACTGTGTTACCCAGTTACTTCAATGTAATTATAAAGACAAAAATACACAAAAAAATGGAAATAGCTGGATACATGAGAGGCAGCATGGATTAGTACATGGAATACTAAATTGTAGTCAATAACATCCAAGTACAAATCCCACTTCAAACAACGTTTAGTGGTGTGACCTCTTTAAGCCTCAGTATCATCATCTGCAAATTGAGGATTTCAATCCTTCAGTATCTCAAAGCATAGTTTAAAGACCTAATGTGGATAATGTATGTAGAATATTTTGCAAACCTACACACATTATGCAAATATCAGTGATAAATATGACCACACATTTGAGCGCGCGCGCACGCACACACACACACACACACACACAAAGGCTATAACACTCTGCCCAGTTCTACATGGGTTGTCATGGATATCCATGTTTCTGAAGCCCACTGTGGTCTCTGAAATAAGCCAGATCAAACTGGACACCTTACCAGTATTTCTCATTTCCTTTCTTCATCTATTAGATAACTGAAGAGGGCCAAAGGCGGGGGGGGGGGGCGAATGCCTCCTCTCTTTTCTCTCCAAGACTCCTTTTTCTTTATTAGGAAAAGGTTTTATTTATTTTTGTTGACTTGATCTTGATTAGGGTTTGATTCTGTCTTTCACTTTTCCCTAAATCTTTGAAATGGAGGTTAGTTACGAATAAATGCTAAAGCCCAAGACAGAAATTATCAGGCAATATAAATTCCCTTCTACTCCCATGAAGCTTTTTATGGATAGTGCAACATATCCTATTTAAGGGAGAGAGAGACAGAGAGACAGAGTTTCTCATACAATTCTCTTGCCTATATTCAATTAAATAATAATAAATATAACAGCAACCAGCATTTATATACCGCTTCAAGATTTGCAAAGTTTCCAAATATTATCTCATTTGTTTCTTACAACCACCCAATGAGGTAGATGCTATTAATATCCCCATTTTACATTTAAGGAAATTAAGGCAGACAGAGGTTAAGTGACTCACCCAAGGGTCACACAGCTAGTACTTGTTTTAGACTGGATTTGAATCCAGGACCAGCAATCCAGACCCAGCAACCTATCCACTGTACCACCTAGATGGCTTTAAAAGTTAAACAGAGGAGTTTGTGTTTGATTCTGGAAGTAATTTCTTTATTGGGAGAGGGGGAGGAGGGACAGGACATAATGGGTGACATGGTTAGACTTGTACTTTAGGAAGACCAGTTTGACAGCTTGATGGAAGATGAACTGAAGAGGGGTGAGGCTTAAGGCAGAAAGACCAGTCAGTAAACCATTGAAATGGTCTAGGTGAGGGGTGATGAGGGCCAGGGTGGGGCCAGTATCTTCTCAGCCTCTTTTCCAAAATGAGGGGGAGATAATTAGTCTAAACTGATATCCAGGACTTCTTAACTAATGGTAAGCAGTCTGGATTCTGAATCATCTGCCATTTTCTGCTGTATTATTAAAGAATTGTCATCTCTGAAAGAAAACCAAATGTACTGGGAGTTGATCCCATTTGAAAGCATGAGATCAAATTATGGCTTTTCAACAAAGTAAGAAACAGAAAACTGTTCACCTCCAGGCTCAGTCAATTTGCTAAAGTCCTTTCAGGCCCCTACACAGTGAAGCCTTTTTCTGGTGGTAGATGCACGGGGGTAGCCATCCAAGCACAGTTTTACCCCTTGCAGTGCTCTTAAGAAGAAGACTTGCAAAAGGGCAAGATTTTGTTCTTTTGCCAGAGGCAGAGAAGTTAGCTTTAGAGTTACTGAATCATAGGAGCTCTCAGCAATTAAATTATATGAGCTTGTTTATTTCCAAGGCCTGGCCTGAATTGTGATATTCCTTTGAGTAATACTAAAATATTAAACTGCGTAATGAGGGCAAAGGGATGGAAACAAAAAAATTTAGTAGTT